>BQNB010044388.1:7500-37100 GCA_026074375.1 Tanacetum coccineum | reverse complement strand
AATAATACGTCAACCAACATGACCCATTTTCACTTGTACTCCTTTTACCCAACACGCCCATTTTGTCACTTGTACTCCATGGGATCTAGTATTAAGTTCAATTTCAAAATGAAATCATAACTGAAAACAAGCCTAACCATTGATAGATATGTTACAACTCTTCTAAAATTATATAAATGGAAAATGGGTCCAGATGGTGACGTATGCCCAATACTTTTTGTATGATAGGGTAAAACAGCCCAGAGAACAGTAACATATCAGATGATCGACATATGTCTCAAGACTAGAACCACCATTCCTCTTTGATTGTTCCTATTTAAATGATATATGCAACTCCCTTACAAAATTATGTATCTACCAGGTTATCCCTTTTATCTTTTAAAGATTCTTACATGACGACCTACCAAATTAATCCAAAGAATAACCATTTAAATTTAGTTATACTTTTAGAGTTGTCAGCATACCACAACTCTTGCAACCTCTCTGGCATTATGAATAGCTATATTGTTTGGAGTTATCTCAGTAAGTAGCAAAATGACAACCTGGTATAATATATATATATATATATAAATCTAATATATATATAAATATATCTATATATATATAATATATATATATATAAATATTATATAATATATATATATATAAATATATAGTAAGGATGACGAGAGAATTAAAAGTATAATGAGAAGATTAGAAAAAAATTTAGCCTCACATTTTAAATAGGAATAGAATTTTAAGGGGAGAGCATCCATTTTTATAGTTGCATCTAAAATGTGTGTGTGGTTACTTCTATTATTCTCATTTTCAAGTTTTCTTCCATTTGATCCAAACTCTATATATATAACAAATATATATATATATATATATATGGATAAATGATTATTATCTTGCTTAAAAAAAACTCCTATCGCGGTCAAGAACTTTTTAATGGTTATTTGGACATACCGTCATATGTGATGTGTGATATGACTGTTATATCCTACTACTGATATCATAAAACCAAAACAACATTTAAGCCCTTTGATCAATGCTTAAGAACCCGCACTAGTTTCAATGTGTACCTTATAATTGTAAGCCTAATTCCCCAATAACTTGTACATACAAAGTTCTAGCAGTTTCATCATAAAATTCCCCTAGATCACTACCTCGGTAACAAGTTACAAGTTATAAACATAACCGCATCTAATGTTTGGTTACACTGAAACTGATCAAATAATTATAGTTTCGGATAATCATTTTTTTCGAGTAGCAATCATTCTCATTATTTTACATGTAAATCTTAGATGATCACGAAACCTACAACTCGAAACAAAAAAATCAAATCTAGAACCCGAACCATCTCAACTCATGTAAAGAAAAAAGAAAAAGAACCATAAAAACTAACTAAAGCATTTTATCAAATACCTTATTTTCAAGCTTAAACCATCCTTTCTAACTAACTCTAGTTCGCTTACATAACCTCTATTTATTATGAGACAAATAGTAATTAAGTAAGTTAATTAGCTAATCGACGACTATTTTGATTAACTAATATATTAGCAACACGATATACATAATCACTCAAACATGATATTAGCTAACAAACATTAAAAGTTAATCAAACAATCAAAATAGGCTTATTGAAGACTTACTTACAATAGTGTGATGATTCATACGGATTTTGATAAGCGAAATACCGATTAACCAACTCCGATTTGAAAACGAACGACCGATTAACCAACTCCGATTTGAAACCGAACTACCGATTAAATGACCCCGATTCAAAACTGATATACCGATTAACTAACTTGGATTTTGAAACCCTAACTGCCGATTCGAAACCCTAACTACCGATTAACGGTTTGAAGTTTTGATTAACTAACTTCGATTCGAAACTGAAACCCTAACTATCAATTCGAAACCCTAACTACCGATTAACTCGATTCAGTACTAAAATGATTGAGTGTGTAAGTGACAATTTGGGGAAAATGAAGATGAGGAACTGTTAATTTGGAGATATAGATGTTGTTTTACTGTTGTTACTTTTGTTTTGTTTGGGGGTAAACTTTTTTATTATTATACGTAACTTTTTTAAGATATATGTATTTTTTAACCGATGTTAAATAGTACCACTTTTTATAAAAATCTTTTTTTTACCTTTTTTGTTTTTTTAAATGAGTAAGTTATTGGTACTATGTAGGGCTGATCGCAGTATAAAACTCGAACCGAGACCTTCGATTTATCCCAAAACCCTTGATCGAAGATCGGATCGATTCGGTCCGAACTTCAGTCGGAGAAATTCTATTGGTTGTCATCAAGAGGTGTGGTCTTGAAAATAAGTAGACGTGTGAAAGGAGGCAATTATAATTATGGTGCGCAACATAATTATAAATGCATCACACACGTGGACTTGTGACCTTGATTAGCCTAACATAAAGATCAAATTCATGCCCAGTACCTACATCTATTCCCAAACAATACCACTACAACTTTCAACTAAATCTCGGGACGAGATTTCTTTAAGGGGTGGAGACTATAACAACCCGAAATTTTCACCAATGTAATATCTCTCTGTTATATAATATATCACTTTTTCACGGGGAAATTTTTGCTTTAATCTCTTATTATGCAACGTAACTTGCATAACTAAAGTTAACGAGCTCACGCAACCTACCTATGGCAATCCTATCTTCATATATGTCAAGCAAACATCATAATATGTCAAGTCAATATCTTAATATCATTTTTACAAAGTACATTACTCATATAATGTACCATTTGCAACGTTATATCAAGACAGGCTTTAAACCGTTATCGTATACCTCTAAAACCCTAATTCCATGTAAAGTTAACATCTAAAGTGAATATACAAGCTACTAAAGCATATGTACAAGTAATATAACATCTTATTTGAATATACTTTTCCTCCAAAATAAGGTACAAGTCTTTTAAAGCATAATGTACAAGTCATTAATGCACGATATTCAAAATAGCCGTTTTACCTCCGTTTTCCTAAATAATCTTGTACAATCTATCAAGTACAAGTTACAAGCAAGTCATGCACTTCATTTACATTCTATATTCATTCTCAATTCATGAAATTACAAGAAATCCAAGTTAGAAACCCTAAACCGAGCTAGTTTCTAAACCGAGACCCGTTTATTGACCTTTATCCGTTTTAAACCTCAACCACTACTCAAATAAGTTGTAATTACATAAATTACAACATTAAAAATCACATTCCATCATCATTTCATCATTATAACAACAATGGACGAGAATTAAACCAAGAAAACCCTAATTGAACCCTAATTGGAAAACATGACCTGTTTACTCATTTTCACCCATTTTGATCATGAACCATTAACCAAATTGTGATCTAAGCTCTTAATACAATCCTTAAGATCATTAATCCACCCTTATCTCTCCAATGTACACGAAAAAGAACCAAGAAAACCCTAAACCTGTACCATATGAACCCGTGACCTATTTTACTCATTTTTGCCCATTTTAAACCTGAACCACCTATCAATCCTTGTTAATAATCCTTAATACAAGTCTTATGAACATATACCTATCATTATATCACAAGATTACACAAAATTGAAGCTTAAAAACCTAAACCGTGCCCTAACCTACTTCACTTGAACCCGCGTACCTTTTTACTTAATTTTACCCATTTTTAACATACAACCAAGGAAACACCCACCTCTATGATGCACCTACTTCAGCAATAACTAGCTTACAAGCACCTCTAAGCTCTCAACTTGGTCAACAAGGCTCCACATCACCACCTTGTGGCTTCATTTCAGCCGTGGCATACAAACATCCCTACAACACCTCCACCTTGCATTCCAAGCACCTTAGTCACTAATCTTGCTCTCTAATCCACCTCTAACACCTGGTCTTCAATTATACATGCCACCTTGCTAGTAAAACATGGGCTCCAAGGTGTTTTTACACTATAAATAGGCGCACCCTTTCTACTTCAAACTCATCCCCCACTTTTTCTTTCTATAACCCACCATAGCAGCAAATCTATGCTCTATAAGTTCCTAAGAAGACCCAAGAACAATAATCAAGAGAAATATTGATGCCAAGAAGCCCCGGAGTTGTTATTCTAGGCGTACGAAGCTAAAAGTCCCAATTTCGACCCGTTTCCAAGCTATAAGCTCAAAACCAGGTTCCATAAGCTTACATTCTATTTTCAAAACCTTATAATATTAACATGATCATGCTTAAATCATTGTTAAAAGCTTTAAACTCAAAAACATATGTGTTTTACCTTTTTGATCCAAACCGAGCTCATGAAACCCTAATTTCATGTTTTTAGTTAATCCATAAGCTAAACTTGTAAACTATTGTTATAATCTATTCTAATAAGCTTATCTAACATTATAATAACCACTTTATCAAGTCTTGAAGGAATTTGAATTAAAAACCTACGCGTTTTATTTTTTAAACTAGAAGGACCAAACTTGTAAAAGTGCAAACTCCAAGGGTATATTTTGCCATTTTTCATTCTCAAGGGTCTAAAATGTAACATTTTGAAAAAGTGTAAAAATATGTTCAAAACCTTATAAGACATAACTTTAATTAACGCTTGACGTGCTTATCATTTCCAGATATTAAACAAAACGCTTTTTTTTTTTTTTATTTTTTTTTTTTTTTTTTTTTTTTTTTAAAAAAAAAAAAAAATTTATTTTTTTTTTTTTTTAAAAAAAAAAAAAAAAACAAAAAAAAAATTAAAAAAAATTTTTTTTTTTTTTTTTTTTTTTTTTTTTTTTTTTTTTTTTTTTTTTTTTTTTTTTTTTTTTTTTTTTTTTTTTTTTTTTTTTTTTTTTTTTTTTTTTTTTTTTTTTTTTTTGTTAAAACCGATTATGTTATAACTATTATATAATTCATCATCGATATGCTTTTAAAAATCCTGTCCCGAATCTATATCGTATCACAATACTAGGGAGCTTCATATTAAGGGGTTTCATCTTGGTATTATGTTCAGACTGAGTTGTTGGGTTTACAATTTAAAGTGCCCACCTACTCCCTTCAAACGTTTACTGAATGACCTCTGAATTATGATGGGCCCAAACGTGTTTACGATACACCATAAACAATGAATCCAAGATATACATTATCCTTTAAATGATTTGGAACAATCAAACTAAGACTTGACATATTACCCCCCAATATTGCGTGTGACGAAGCCCGTTTACTTTCATTTCATATACCTTTGCTATCAACCAAATTTCCCTATACTGTTAAGGTGAGATTCATACCACGCATTTTTAAATCTTTTGAATGTTTTAATAAACCCGCGAGGGGATACCATGCTAATAAAATTACTATTGGATTTTCGAAACATTACATGACTATAACTTTTTTAAAAACCCGTAAGGGAGATACATGCTAATAAATTTATGAAATGCAAGTGTTTCTAAACCATATGCTATTTCTAATATATTTGATTGCCTAGTACATGGAAGTATCTCTTAGATAGTAACTCCTAGTATGCTTCGGGTAATGACAATCCGAAATATCCATTGGTAATATCTCCCAATATCTCTTTGGGTAGTAATCGTTCTCCCAATATCTCTTTTGGGTAATATCTCCCAATAATTCTCTTGGAATAATAGCTCCTAGGTATCTCATTTAAATAGTGAATCCTATATGTCTCGGGTAAGAGTTCCAGTTCTATTAAGTTTATATAACGTTGATTCGTGAACAAAAGACAATAATACTGTTTTATCTATAAATATATTATACTCAATGCAATAATAATATTTCCATGATAATAGACCCCCAATGCGAAATAGTTCCATTTTGATAACTTGTATTCAACTATACATTTCCAAACCTAGAATCTCACTCAACCTTTGAGTGAACCATTTTTATGCATTTTATCCCCCAGGTAATTGAGCAACTTATGACATGGAGTGGCATGGACTTGAAGATGGCTAAAACTTGTTATCATTCACATTTTTATGTTTCAAGATTTGAGGTACCCTATTGCCTATTGAAACTCTGATTTTAAATGAATGATAACGTACTTTAAAACGATCTCATTTTGAGTCCCCCAATTATCCTGTGATTGTGTCTGTGATTCATGAAGTAATACCCCAGATTAGCTTCCGCTGCTATATTTCCAAAATGGGGGTGTTACAGTTTGGTATCAGAGCTCACAGTTATAGAGAACAAGGGTAAAACCTTAACTATAACTACTTTTCTTTAGCCATCAAAATCCTGCCGTGCCACTTGACATACCGTAAATTGTAAAGATGCCAACTAAACTTTTTTCCGAATAGGAAGTTAAAAATCCATAACGACTATACTATTATAAAAATAACTTATGTTTATTCCATTATTGTGTGTTGTTACAGTAATGTATTCTTACACCCACCCTTCTATCCTTTCTGATTACGATGTGGAGGATGCTTTTTCTTCTACAAATGCTCCTAACTATATCTCGACTCCATCAGGCTATTCCCCAGTCACACCAAAAAACATCTCTCCTGACTCTTCAGATGATTTAACTAAAGATCTTTTATCCTCACTATCTATCTCACCTTTTCACAATGATCCATGTATGAAGGTCATCCAAGGCATATGATGCCATTCATCACCCATGTTATTATGCCTAACCATCTATTCCTAACCTCCACCGATGTTTGATTTCCTGAGATTTTTCTTTCCTCCCGAGGAAATTTCAACCACCTAAAGACACTGAACTCCTGTTGAATCACCCATTCCCAGTATCTCCATCTCCATCAAAAAGATCTTCATCACCGATTAGGTCAACATAACACCACCCCGACTATCCCTTAAATAAATCCATAAATTTATAACACTATTTGTTCCCCTCCCCAAAAACAAAATAAATTAGGTGTAACTCTGAGTATGCAATAGAAGCATAGTGGGCCCATAACCCTCAGGTCCCAGGATATCAAGGTTCGTCATCAAGAGTCTTCTGAACAAGATCCAAGAACTCAAGGGAAAATACCATATTAGATCTGTGTCATTTTTAGTTTTCTAGAATCCAACCACTGGATGTATGGTATAAATAATGACGCTTGTCAAATTTTGTAAATTACATAGACAAGTTGTTTATGATCTAATACAGTGGTGATTCCGTTATACCTCGTTATTTCATAATACCAATTGTATATGTCGAGATTATCTATTCCATATCATGTAGTATGATGACTCATATCTCCTATACCGGAGTACTAAAATTCTCTTACCATCCGATTTTCTCAAACCTTTGTATCTAAAAACACTAAGTTTCCTATTGAATCACTCATTCCATTATTTTTGTAGCTATCTCTCGAAGCCTTGAGTTCTAAATTTTTTTTGTTGTATTCTGCAATATCAGAGAATGATCACAAGTCTTTTTATAATACCTTCACTTGTGATACGACTATATCATTTTATGGATTCTTAATTCTGTGATGTCTTGTATATGTTGATAGATGCCTCCTAAGAGAACATCAACATCTGTAGCACCAGCCATGACTCAGGATGCCATCTGGCAACTAGTTGCTGATAGTGTTGCTACTGCTTTGGAAGCACAAGCTGCTAACATGGCAAATATTGACAAGAACATCGGGACAAGCGGAACTCCAGTAGCAAGAAAAGGAATCAACGATCACAAATGAAATTTTGATGATAGAAGAAACACTACTACCAACAACGACAACAACTACACCAAAAATCGCAACAACAACAACTACCGAGATAACCATAACAATCACAACCGTAACAACGATTACCACCAATAGCAGAATAGAAGGCAAGAAACTATCAGAACTTATGCTGCCTCCCAGACCAACTAAGAACAAAAGGTATACTAAAAAGTACCATGGAAATCTAGCCTTTATGTATAAGATTGCAACCCCCTGCATCACACCGGAGTTTGGCACTAGGCAAGTGTGGACTTGCAACAAGGTGGGTCCATCGGACCAGGAACTGCAGAAGCAAAGGACCAGCCATGGGAAGCAAACTGCAATCAGTGTTTGTAACTTGTCATGCCTATGGAGAGAAAGGGCATTACAAAAGTCAGTGCTCAAAAACAGACAACAATACTTTCCACGTTTCTAAGAAAAGCTTATGTGACGAATCCCTCGTCATTCCAATGAAAGAAATTTGGCTCGATGACAAACTTAACTAAGTGAATGAACTAGTTGAGATATATTGGATCATAAGTCAACAACTAAGGACCAAAGAGCATTCCTATAATCAAAGTAAAATGGAATTCTGAGTTTACATGGGAACATGAAGATCAAATTCGTGCTAAATATCCACATCTATTTTCCAACAACACTCTATCTCTCAACTAAATCTCAGGACGAGATTTTTGTAAGGTTGGGGTACTATAACAATCCGTAATTTTTCCAGTATTTCATCAATGTAATATCTACTTACTATGTTAAGTACTACTTTTCATGGTAATACATTTTCCATATTTCATTCAATCCATTTACGAATCAAACATTACAATTAAAAAAAATTAATACGAGCTCTCGCAACGACCCTATGAAATCTATATCTAAGTTATATCATATAAACATCCCAATTTTCAAGTCAATATCTAAATATCATTTTTTTACAAAAGTTACATTACTCATATAATTGTACCATTGCAACGTTACATCAAAAACAGGCTTATAAACATAAACCATTTACCTTTAAATTAAAACCCTAACATACTATATGTAATGTAACATATAAAAATCAATGAACCAGCAATCAAGAGCATATGTACAAGTAACTATAACAATCTTATTAATATAAATTCCCTCTAAAATAAGGTACAAGTCTTTTAAAGCATAATGTACAAGTCATTAATGCACGATATCCAAAATAACCGTATTACCTCTGTTTTCCAAAAGAATTCCGTACAATCTATAAAGTACAAGTTACAAGCAATCAATGCACTACATTTACACCCATAGTACCTTCTCATTTCATAAAATTACATGAAATCAAACCAAGAAACCCTAAACCGAGCTAGTTTCTAATCCGTGACCCGTTTCTTTGTTTTTACCCATTCTAAACTTAAACCAATTATCAAATTCAGTTGTAAACACTAATATACAACTTTACAAACCATATTCCATCTATATAACACCAATATACACGAAAATGAGCTAAAGAACCCTAACTCGTTCCATTTTACACTTGCGACCTCCTTTGCTTGTTTCTACCCATTTTACTATGAAACCAAGCAATCCAAGCACCTCAATGATGCACCTACTTCCTTCCCATGACAGCTTACAATGCTATTCTCTCTTCCATTTCTTTGGCTTTAAAATCAAGCCACACCACCTCTTTTTTCCTTCTCCTCTCCTCCATTCAGTCCGCGGCAAAAACACCCCCTTAAAAACCTTCCCACCAACCATCATACAGTTTCTAGCTTTGATACATCACACCATAGCCTCTCCACTTCATCTCCTAGCTGCTACACATGTCCAAGCCTTGGTCCCTAAGTTTCCTTGGCCCCTAAGTTCCATTCGAGCCCTATATAAAGGGGTAAACCCTTCCATTTCAAATCACACCTTCAATCTTTCTTTCTAATCATCAATGGAGTCCAAGGTCTAATCAAGAACATCAAGAGAAGTCCTAAGAAGTCCCAAGAGCAGAATACAAGTGAAGAAACCAAGCCTTGAAGCCCCGAAGTTGTTATTCTAGGCGTACGAAGCTAAAAGTCCCCATTTTGTACCCCATATTGAACCCACAAGTTTTCAAGCTATAAGCTCAAACCCAGGTTCTATGATCTTCATACCTGCTCCTACACTCTTATAATGTTCATATGATCCTAAATATACTCTTGTTAAAGTTTTATAACTCAATTCATACTCATTTTCCATTTCGATCCAAAACCGTACACCCAAAACCCTAATTTTATGTTTTTCTTAAAACTAAATGTTAAAATGGTTAAATATTGTTATAATCTATCCTAACATGCTTAACTAATGTTAATATAACAACTTCATCGAGTTTTGAAGGAATTTGAACTTAAAACCCGTGCGTTTTCATTTTGAAACCCTAATATGACCCGTTTTGCTTCCTAGCTTAACAAATCATTAATATGAACTTTTGTTATGTTAAATCTTCATATTTTAGCTTATATTAATAATCTATAACTTGAAAATATCATTTAGAAACTTAAAATAAGCTTGCATGGCATTTTGGACTTGTTTTGCAAAAGTATTCCATGCAAGGGGTATATATCGTAACTTTATAAAATTAATAACTAGAAGGATTGAATATGTCATTTTATCAAAGTATAACTATAACGGTCTATAATGTCACTTTCCAAAGTGCAAGGTTTACTTTGTACATCTTTTAAACTAAAAGGACCAAACTTGTAAAAGTGCAAACTTCAAGGGTATATTTTGCCATTTTTTTTTCTCAAGGGTCCAAAATGTAACATTTTGAAAAAGTATAAAAACATGTTCAAAACAATAAACATGTTCAAAACATTACAAGACATAACTTTAATTAAAGCTTGTCGTGCTTATCATTTCCAGATATTAATCAAAACGCTTAAAACCAATTATATCGTATCACAATACTAGGGAGCTTCATATTAAGGGGTTTCATCTTGGTATTACATTCTAACTGAGTTGTTGGGTTTATGATTTAAAGTGACCTAACTCCTCAAACGTTTACTGAATGACCTCTGAATTATGATGGCCCGAACGGTGATACAATAATTCCAAACTGAATTATGATGGCCCGAACGGTGATACAATAATTCCAAACTCTCCAATCAAACTCATTAAAAACAAAGTTCTAGAGTACAATCTTCCTAAGACTTGACATATTTACTCAGGTTGCGTGACGTGGCTGTTTACTATCATTTTGCTATATCAACCTTCCCTGTTAAGATTGTGATAAGGTCGTCAGCTTTCATTTTGTAATATTTATTACAACTACCTATCAGGTGAAGTTCATAACCTCGCCTTTACTTATTTACATGTTTTATAAACCCACGAGGGGGATACATGCTTGTTTACAAACTCTTTTACATACTCGTTATCTTATAACAATGTGAATGCTTTTCAAAGACTTAATAACCTTACATACTTTATAAACCCGTGATACCTGCTATAAACCATGAATACAAGTGTTTTCTAAATGTATGTTATCCAGATATGTATGTTATCCAGATATATTATTGCCTAAGTAGCTTCCAGTGCCATTATTTTCATATCATGAACCATTAGTTACTTGCATTTCGAGTGAACGCAAATATTGTGAATAGATCTATTAGGGGTGACGGCTCCCGTTGGTATACCCATTCATCGGGTAGCCAAACGCACTATATTTGTCCTAATAGGTAACCTTGGCAAGTTACCTTTTCCACGAGGACATCTGTCCCTAACCAATATCACTACGGTGATCTTCCCTGTTAACGTATTGGTGTCATGAGCTTAGATGCAATAAATAATGTTCCCCATGATGATTGTCCCTGCAATGCCAATATTTCCATTATAACTTGTATTCAACTATTACATTTCAAACCTATGAATTTCACTCAACCTTTGTGTTGACCCTTTTTATGCATGTTTATCTCAGGTAAATGAGCAACTTATGGCATGGAGTGGCATGGACTTAAAGATGGCTAAAGCTTGTTATCATTCACATTTTATGTTTCTAGATTTTGGGACCTGCCTTTGTAAAACTCTGATTTTAAATGAATGATAACGTATCTTTTAAAAACGTCTCTTTTGAGTCGTTTTCTATGATTGTGTCTGTGATTCATGAAGTAATACCCCAGATTAGCTTCCGCTGCTATATTATCAAAATGGGGGTGTTACATAACATAAGTTATTTATTTAATAATATAATAGTTATGTATCTTTACATACCATTTCGGAAGATATAGCAGCACGGAGGACTTTCTTGGATGGAAAAAGAAAACTAGTTATAGTTAAGGTTTCAACCTTGTTCTCTATAACGTGGCTCTGATACCAATCTGTAACACCCCCATTTTTACATATAGCAGCGGAAGCTAATCTGGGGTATTAATTCAAGGTACAATAGTCATAATCATAGAAAAGGAATCAAAAAGAGACGTTTTTGAAAATTAAGTTATCATTCATTTATTCATCAGAGTTTTTACAAACGAAAGGTCCCAAAATCTAAAACATAAAGTTTGAATGATAACAGTTTTGCCATCTTCAAGTCCACGCCACTCCGTGCCATAAGTTGCTCAATTACCTGAGATAAACATGCTAAAAAAAGTCAACACAAAGGTTGAGTGAAATTCATAGGTTTAAGTTAAATAGTTGGAATGCAAATTCAATATTGGGTTACGTTGTTATACACCCGTTATTTGTAAAACAATATTATTGCCATTAGCTCATGAATCCAAAGCCTTGGGATATATAATAATCACACGTTATAGCCCCAACGGGTTCCTTTTCCAAAATACCCGCAGTTATATTCTAATGATGTGCAATTGGTTACCGATATTATGGGTACACCAACGGGGAGTCCAGCCCAAATAGATCTATTCACAACATTCGCGGTCACTGCATTGAGTAATTAACGGTTCATGATATTGGGGACTTAAAGGCAAAAGTAGTTACTTAGGAAATAATAAATCAGGATAGCATATAGAAAATATTTGCATTTATGGTTTATAGCATGTATCCCCCTCACGGGTTTATAAAACATTTGAAATATTGAAATGCGAGGCTATGAACTCACCTTAACAGTATATGGAATTCTGATTGACAGCAAAGGTATATGAAATGAAAGTAACATCTTCGTCACATGCAACCTAGGGTAATATGTCAAGTCTTAGTTTGATTGTTTATGTTTCAAAACTTTATAAAGTATAACGTATATCTTTGATTTATTAATTTATAAAGTATTGATTTATTAAAACTTTTAGTTATAACTTTGATAAAATGACATTTTTAGTCCTTTTAGTTATAAGTTTCAGAAAGTTACGATATATACCGTTCATGCATGAAAAACGTTATCGTTTTTAGTCCCAAAACCATAATAATGATATTTTCAATGTGAAAGAAATTTGCAGTTATAGCTTATTATATATAAGTAAAATTGAAGGTTTAATGTAACGAAAAATTAAAAATAACAACTTTGTTAAGCTAGGAAATCAAAGGGTCAAAATTAGGGTTTTAAAATGAAATACGCGCGGGTTTTTTTAAGCTCAAATTCTTTAAGACTTAATAAAGTAACGTTATAATATTGTTAGATAAGATATTATGATAGATTATAACACATCTTACAAGTTTAGCTATAGATTATGTAAAAAAACATGAATTGGGTTTCATTGAGCTCGGTTTGGATCAAAAAGGTAAAACACATATGTTTTTTAGTTCAAAGCTTTTAACAATGGTTTAAGCATGATTATATGAATATTATAAGAGTATGAAAACAGAATGTGAGCTTATGGAACCTGGTTTTGAGCTTATAGCTTGGAAACAGGTCAAAATGGGGACTTTTGCACTCATACGCCTAGAATAACAACTCTGGGGCTTCAAGACTTGGTTTCTTCACTTGTTTGGGACTTCTTAGGACTTATCTTGATGTTCTTGATCAGACCTTGGACTCCATTGATGGTTATAAAGAAAGGATGAAGGTGTGATTTGAAATGAAAGGGTTTACCCCTTTATATAGGGCTCAAATTCACCTTGGTGGCCAAGGAAATTTGGTGACCAAGGGTAAGCTGCTTAAGGTAGCATGTGGGTGAGTCATGAGGTGCTTGGTTGCAAGAAAAACTTTCAAAATGGGTCAATTTGCAAGGGTTAAAGGTTACGAGTATATTAGGGCTCATTTAGGGTTTTTGAGTTTGTAATTCGTGTACATTGATGATGTAATGATAGATTAATGTTTGTAAGGATTGTATTAAGGATTAATAACAAGAATTGATAGGTGGTTCGGGTTTAAAATGGGCGAAAATGAGTAAACGGGTCAAAAGTTCAAATTAGGGCACAATTAGGGTTTCTTGGATTTATTTCGTGTATACTTGCAATGGAATGATGAAATAATGATTGAATATGATTGGTAATGTTGTAAATTAAGTTATTACAACTTATTTGAGTGTTGGTTTAGGTTTATGATGGATAAATATCAAGAAACGGGTCATGGTTTAGAAACTAGCTCGGTTTTAGGGTTTAGGGTTTTGAATTAGGGTTTTGAGTGTAAAAAGATGTATGAAAGCTTATGAATAGAATAATTAGGGTTTACACATTGTATATTGAGTGTAGTAGCTTGTACAAAAGTGGTGGTGAAGAAATTATAATGAAAACGGAGGTAAAACGGCTATTTTTGATGTCATGCTTAATGACTTGTACATTGTGATTTTAAAGACTTGTACCTTGACTTGAAGGGAGTTTATATTTCAAATGAGATGTTATATTACTTATACATTCACTTTAGATATTAACCTTCCATTGAATTAGGGTTTAGAGGCATACGATAACAGTTTAAAGCCTGTTTTGATATAACGTTGCAAAATGTACTTTGTAAAAATGATATTATGATATTGACTTGACATGTTATGATGTTTTCTTGACATATATGTAGATAGGATTGTCATAGGTAGGTTGCGTGAGCTTCGTTAACTTTAGAAACGTAAACTATGTTATATAATGGAATAGAATCAAATGAAATTTTATTACCGTGAAAAAGTAGTACTTAACATAGTAAGTAGATATTACATTGATGAAAATTACGGGTTGTTATAGTCTCCACCCCTTAAAGAAATCTCGTCCTGAGATTTAGTTGAAAGTTGTAGTGGTATTGTTTGGGAATAGATGTAGGTACTAGGCATGAATTTGATCTTTAGGTTAGGCTGATCAAGGTCACAAGTCCACATGTGTGATGCATTTATAATTATGTTGTGCATCATAATTATAATTGCCTCCTTTCACACGTCTACTTATTTTCAAGACCACACCTCTTGATGACAGCCAATAGAATTTTTCCAGATCCTGATATATCTTGTCAGAACCTGGGTGGATGGAATACTTTGATTTATGGAACATGTGGGTTATGGGCCTACCACGCTTCTGCCGCGCTACTCTGATCGTAAAGAATCGTTATCCATTAACCTTTAAAAGTCAACATCGAATAAGAATGCTATCACAAGTCTTTGTCAAAACTTTCATACCTAGTGGTATTGAAATCATTTGACATTATATAGATTCTTGTGTGTTTCCTTGTTATTACGTTGCAGGATATAACGGAAAATTTTAGAATACGGAGATCATCATGAAAAGGTGAGATAGATAGTGAGGATAAAAGATCTTTAGTTAAATCATCTGAAAAGTTGGGAGAGGTGTTTCCTGGTGAAGCCAGAGAATGGTCTGATAAAGCCGGGATATAGTCAGGAGAATGTGTAGAGAAAAAAGTATCCTCAACATCGGAATCAGATAGGATAATAATAGGATAGATATTTTCGGGAGTAGACATAAGTCTGTATAACAACTCAGTGTAAATAACATAAGTTATTTATATAATAGTATAGTAGTTATGTATTTTTACATACTATTCGGAAAAAGTAGTGGCATCTTTACAATTCAGGGAATGTAGTGGCACGGAGGACATTGATGGCAAAAGAAAAGTAGTTATAGTTAAGGTTTTTCCCTGGTTCGCTATACCTCGAACTCTGATACCACTCCTGTATACACCCTCATTTTTGATAAATAAGCAGCGAAAGCTATTCTGGGGGTATCATCTTCATGAATCACAACACAATCATATAGAAAATGACTCAAAAGACTGTTTTAAAAAGATACGTATCATTTCATTTAAAATCAGAGTTTATAAAGGCAGGTCCCAAAATCTAGATATATACAATGTAAATGATAACAATTTTTAGCCATCTTCAAGTCCATGCCACTCTGTGTCATAAGTTGCGCAATACCTGAGAATAAAACATGTTAAAAAGTCAACACAAAAGGTTGATGAAATTCATAAGTTGAAATGTAATAGTTGAATACAATCATCATAATTATTGTTATAAAAGCAGTGATAGTAATAGCGTTATTAGTGTATATGGGTTTTGTTGTTATCAACACCCGTAATTTTAAAATTGCAACGAATACAATTATCATGGGAAAATGGTATTGCATGTATAATTATCATGGAGAACATTATTATCCTGGAGAACAGTATTATCATGGAGAACAATATTATCACCCCAAACTCATGAATCACATAAAGAGATATTAAAGAGATATTGAGAGATACTACCCAAAGAGGTATTTGAAGAGATAATGGGAGATACTACCCAAAGAGGTATTTGAAGAGATATTGGGAGATACTACCCAAAGAGCTATTTGAAGAGTTATTGGGAGATACTACCCAAAGAGGTATTTAAAGAGTTATTGGGAGATACTAACCCCAAAAGAGACATTAAAGAATATTGGGGAGATACTACCCACAAAGCACATTAAAGAAATATTGGAGAGACTACCCAAATAATATTGAAGGGGAGATATTGGAGAACGAACCCAAATAGACATTAAAGAGATATTGGAGAGATAACTACCCAATATATATTAAGCGACAATTGGAGATACTACCCAAAAGATATTTAAAGATATATTGGGAAGATAACTACCATAAATAGATATTAAAGAGATATTGGGAGATACTACCCACAAAGATATATAATGTACTACCTTAGGCAATAATATCTTAGGATAGCCAATAATCTTAGAATACTGCATTCATGGTTTATAGTAACGTTATCAGGATTATAAAGTAATGAGGTTATGAACTCATTAAGTCTTTGAAAAGTAATTACATTGTTATAAGATAAACGAGTATGCAAAAGAGTTTGCAAGCATGTATCCCCCTCGCAGGTTTATAAAACATTAAATATGTTAAGGCGAGGTTATGAACTCACTAATTCATTGAAAAGTAATCATATTGTATAAGATAAACGATAAGTAAAAGAGTTTGTAAACAAGCATGTGTATCCCCCTCGCGGGTTTATAAAACATTCAAAAGATTGAAAATGCAAGGCTATGAATCTCACAATACATAAAGTAAGGAAAAACATTTGCATTTATAGCATGTATCCCCCTCGCGGGTTTATAAAGCATGTAAAAAGATAGAAAAGCTAGGCTATGAACTTCACAATATCGGTTTTAAGTACTTGTGTATATTAAAAACAATTAAGCATGTATCCCCCTCGCGGGTTTATAAAACATTAAAAAGATTGAAATGCGAGGCTATGAATCTCACCTGAATATGTAGTTGTAATAAATATTCCAAAATGAAAGCTACGACTTTAATATCGCAATCTTAACATGAAGGTTGAATAAAGCAAAATGATAAGTAAACAAGCCATGTCACGTAACCTAGTAAATATGTCCAAGTCATAGAAGATTGTACACTAGAACCTTTTGGTTTATATTGTTATGATTTGATGGAAGAGTTTTGAATTATATGTATCATGTTCGGCCATCCTAATTCATGAGGTCATTCAAAAACGTTTAGTGAAGCTAGGGCACTTTAAATCGTAAACCCAACAACTCAGTCAGAACGTAATACCAAGATGAAACCCCTTAATATGAAGCTCCCTAGTATTATGATACAATATAATCGGTTTTAAGGGTTTTGATCAATATCTGGAAATGATAAGCACGACAAGCGTTAATTAAATTATTATTGTAATGTCTGAACATGTTTTTATACTTTTTCAAAATTTTACATTTTAGACCCTTGAGAATGAAAAATGGCAAAATATACCCTTGGAGTTTGCACTTTTACAAGTTTGGTCCTTTTAGTTTAAAAGATGTACAAAGTAAACCTTGCACTTTGGAAAGTGACATAATAGACCCTTATAGTTATACTTTGATAAAATACATTTCATCCATCTAGTTATAATTCATAGAAAGATTTACGATAAATACCCCTAGCATGGAATACTTTTTGCAAAAACTAAAGTCCAAAATGCCATGTCCAAGCCTAGTTAAAGTTTCTAAATGATATTTGCAGGTTATAGCCTATTAATATAAGCTAAAATATGAATATTTATTGTAACAAAAGTTCAGATTAACGATTCGTTAAGCTAGGAAGCAAAACGGGTCATATTAGGGTTTCAAAACGAAAACGCGCGAGTTTTAAGTTCAAATTCCTTTGAGACATGATAAAGTTGTTATATTAACATTAGTTAAGCATGTTAGGATAGATTATAACAATATTTAACCATTATAACATTTAGTTTTAAGAAAAACATAAAATTAGGGTTTCAGGTGTACGGTTTTAGATCAAAATAGAAAATGAGTATGAATTGAGTTATAAAACTTTAACAAGAGTATATTTAGGATCATATAAACATTATAAGAGTGTAGGAGCATGTATGAAGATCATAGAACCTGGTTTTGAGCTTATAGCTTGAAAACGAATCGAAATAGGGACTTTTAGCTTCGTACGCCTAGAATAACGACTCCCTGGCTTCTTTTCTTGGTTTCTTTTGCTTCACTTCTGATCTTGAGACTTCTTAGGACCTCTTAGGAACTTATTTGAGCAAAGGATTGCTGCTATTAAGGGTTATAGAGGAGGAAGTAGGGGATGAGTTCAAATGAAGTGTTTTATGGTTTCTATTTATAGTCAATGAACTTGGTGCCAAGGATCTTAGAGGCTAAAAAGGTTAGGACAGATGGGAGAGCTAGAGTATGATGTGTTGAAGCTATGTGATGAGTATGAGGGGCTATAGAGGCTAGATAAGCATGGTGGAAGATTTTGGAAGGGTTTTGAGGGCCGCGGCGAAGGATTAAGCCACACGAAGGTGATTGATAGTACTTGATTAGGCCATGGAATGGTTAAAGTAGCATGGTAAGCTGCTTAAGGTAGCATGTGGGTGAGTCATGAGGTGCTTGGTTGCAAGAAAAACTTTCAATGGATTAATTTGCAAGGTTGAAGTTACAAGTATATAGGGCTCATTTTAGAGTTTTTAAGTTGTAATTCGTATACATTGATGAAGTAATGATAGATTTAATGAATTGTACGGAAGGATTTTTATTAAAAGATTAATAACCAGAATAGATAGGCAGGTTCGTGTTTACAATGGCGAAAAATGAGTAAACGGGTCAAAAGTTCAAATAGTGCACAATTCGGGTTTCCCTGATTATTTCAAGTATACTTGCAAAGAAATGATGAAATAATGATTGAATATGATTGGTAATGTTGTAAATTAAGTATTAACAACTAATTTGAGTGTTGGTTTACGGTTTATGAATGGATAAATATCAAGAAACGGTCATGGTTTAGAAACTAGCTTGGTTTTAGGGTTTAGGGTTTTGAGAATGAGTGTTTTGAGTGTAAAAAGCATGTATAAAAGATTAAGAATAGAATAATTAGAGGTTTACACATAGTATATTGTGATGTATTATCTTATAATAAATTAATAATGAATAATAAATACAAAAGTGGTGGTGAAGAAATAAGAATGAAACCTGGAGAAAAAACGCCTATTTTGTAGATCATGCTGTAATGACTTGTACATTGATCTTTTAAGGACCTGTAAATTTGCCTTGGAGGGAGTTTTATATTTTCAAATAAGAATGTTAATATTACTTGAACATATTCTTTAGGTAACTTGTACATCACATTTAGATATTTAACCTAACCATGGAATTAGGATTTAGAGGCATACGATAACAGTTTAAGCCCTTTTGGATATAACGTGCAAATGGTACATATATATGAGTAATGTACTTTGTAAAAATGATATTATGATATTAATTGACTAAGGTATGATGTTTGCTTGACATATGTGTAGATAAGGATGTCATAGGTAGGAATTGCGTGAGCTCGTTACCTTTAGATATGCAAGTTACGTGTGAATAAAAGAGATTAAAGCAAAAAATTTCACGTGAAAAGTGATATATAATATAACAGAGAGATATGTACACTGGTGAAAATTTCGGGTGTTATATTTGGTTGGTGGAGACCCGTACGAGGTGACTTTATAGCTGCTGCCAAGGACCATATGATTTATTCATAATGATTGTCCTCATCATTAAAAGGTCCCCCCCCATCTCGAGAATAATAAAAACATGTGCATTTGTATATAAGTAGTGTAGACATTATAGGTGGTTAATAAATGAGGATGCTCGAGTACAAAATTTTTAAGATTTCTTAGTAAATTGAAAAAAAATTCAAATTTATTGTACTCACACGTCTTATATACCTCAAAAATTGAGGGGGGGCATCAAACTGTTTCCTTATGAGATTGTATGTAAACATTTTATTCCCTGAACATAAATCCAATTGAGGATCCAAATATCAAGGTATTAACATTTTGGATAAGGGAGAAAAATGTGAACTAAACTAATCTAAATTTGTATCGAAATAATGAATTGTATGAAATGGACTCAATGCACTCCCAACCCTTAGCATGTACTATTATCACATGCACATGTTAAAGTGGGGAACTTTAGTGATGATGAAAAAACAATACGCTCAAAAGTGATAAATCTATGATATTTATATCAAACACTTTGATTGAACTTTTCAATGATTTTGGTTCTGATCGTGATGGAATACCCAAAAGACCGACCATGTACTTAAATTTATGAAGTTATAAGGTGGTTAGGCATAGGTATTAAAAATCCCATGATCCAGCCAGAACCGGAGGGATCTACCCAGGATATCCACTAGTTTAGTGTAGAAGTCTTGAGGTATAGATACAAAAGGAAGAAAAAGTGAGAATCAAGAAAAGAGTCCGATTGAGATGGAGCTAACATTGGAACAAACCCACAAGGTGTTAGTTATGAGTCTTCGGATAACATTAAAGGGGTTAAAGAATAAAAAAATGTAAGGATAAAGGGTGTAAAGAAAGAAGCCCTCATACACTTAGCAAAACCCGGGTCAATACATAATCTGGTCAGAAACACTAAGGTGTGTCTGACATTGAAAGACAGTCTTGGACCAGTGACGCTATGCACAACCCTCCCTAGCCACTCAAGGTCTCTCAACAGACTCTTGTTTTACTTCTCACAAGAGATACACGCATTCCTCAACTTTTTTTTTTTTTTTTTTTTTTTTTTTCTTACTCCGAGTTAGTTGAATAGTTATAAAATGGAGGCCAGTCTGCTCCACCTCTGATCACTAATAGCAAAAGTGCAACAATAATCTAGGAGGCCAAAAATGGAATCAGCCATAAATCTCATTAGGACACTAGTTAAAATTTATGCTTGCTATCTCACACAATGTGAATAACGAGAAATATACTATGAGTCCTACGCATTATCCTTGTGATTTTGCCAGAACATACGAGTGATATAATCATAATGGAAATGGAAATCCTCCCTGCTTGAGCCAACATCAAACAAGCTCATGGTAGGTGACTTGTGCGATTCCTATATGAATCAAACTTGTGACAACTGGAAAGAAAAAACGATGGTGCGATTCGATAATAATCAAACTTGTTCCAGGTTATGAATTGAACGATTGATGATGAATTTTGAAATGAGAATAACAACGCTCCGATGTATCACAAAAACCACTTTAAGAAAACAAAGTGGAAACGTCGATGATTTTCAAATTAAATTTATTTTTATTCAATCGGTGAGACACTACTCACTGGTTCACTCTTATCGTGCTGTCTGCTTTGAGCATGTTTTCCCGATAATGAAACATGAGCTGAGATTTTTGATGATCTGATACACATTTGTTTAGAAAGATTTTTCGACACCTTCACTAGAAATCCTGTCAAGGAGATTCTTCTAAATCGAATCTACCTGATCACAGGTCGATTCTCACGGATTCGATGGTTACTCCAACCAAACATGGGCGAATGACAAAGCCATATTCGCCCCCTAACCCCGCCCCCTGCCCCCTCAAATCCCTTCCCCTAACCCGTCGCTTTAATTGCAAACTGTTTTTAATGCATGAATTTACTTAAAGAGAAGGGTAAAGGTACCTGATTCCAGCAGACTCACAAGATCATAACACATAGCTCATACCAGACCGACAAACTTAAGATATCATGAAAGCTCAAGTACATGTTTCAAGACTTCCGCTACTCTGATACCGTACGTCTTTCTTGAAGTGACAAAGTATTAAAGTCAAAGAATTTCAAAGAAGTTTCCGTCACTCTGATACCGAACGTCTTTCTTGAAGTGACGAAGTGTTAAAGTTAAAGAATTTCAAGAAAGATCCAACATTAAAGCTTTTTAAGTCAACAAAATCAAGAAAGGTTATAGAGCATGCGGTCCAAGAAGTCCACAAGTTCAAAAGATGGCCAAGGTCACCAGATGACAAAAAAGAGATATGCTGGTTGATGATCTCAAGGTGTTCAAGATCACATTCAAGACAAGCTGAGGAACAAGCTCTAACCTAAAAGTCAATGATCACTACATCAAATCACAAGTTAATGATTGAAGTTAAACGAGCTCAAGACTAAAGATAAAGCATAGTATGCTAGGTTTAAGTTTTTTTTAAATGGAGCGACCTCCCTTAGGGGGAGATTGTTAGGAATACGAAATTCCTAGGAAAGTGTCGGTCGCTTCCATAGATAACAGTCGTTAGCTCGTTAGGTAATTTTTGGAACTTACATAGTTACGTTCGCAAAGCCCAGGATAAAACCCATGCAGCCCAAGACACTTGTTCATTGATATTGATGTAAGTATATTAACACCTCTCCATGCCTTGGAGAGGTGGTTGGTTTTGCTCATTATTTCATCAATTCAATATATTTCTCTTTCTCTCTCTATAGTGTTCACCAACCTTTAACTCTCACTAAAACAACTTGCCTTCTCATTACCATGTGTATGTTATATATCATTATCTACACAACTAAAATCTAATAAATTGAGAGAGGGTTTTTTTAACAAATCTAAACTACTCGAAGTTATGCATAAAAATGTAAAATTTGGCGAGGAATCTTATAGGTAAACCAAATGTGTTTTCATTTAATCATTCATTAACCTATACTCTATCGAAATCAATTGCATCGTCACACATCACCCTTTTAGTGGTAATGGAAGTATTCCTCTAATTCAAAGACGAGTTTGTCAGAACGCACTCTACGTGATAACCAAGTCGGTTGCTACCTGTCAAAACGCTCATCCATCTATCCCCAATAGTAAATCATGCGCTTTAAATACTTATTCTAATTATCTTACCAAACGTGAGGCTTTACTTAATTAGATCACGTTTCACTAGACGTTGAAGTTAAGGTACGGATATAGCTAGTTTTCTAATGTCCAACGTGCACACCACTAACAAGAAATAATAGATCAAATATTATAGAGTTAATTACATGGTTCGTCCCTGTGGGTTTAGGTCCAAATCCATGAATCTCGTCCCTATTATTCTTTTTTCTTTCATGAACTCGTACCCTATCTCGACGAAACTATGTAACACCGTTTGTCCATATCTCAAGAGATAGGGACGAACCATGTAATTAACTATGTAACACCATTCGTCTCTATCTCTTGAGAAAGGGACGAACGGTGTTACATAGTTTCGAGATAGGGACGATTCATACAAGAAAAAAAATAGGGACGAGGTCAGGGATTTGGCCTAAACCACAGGGACGAACCATGTAATTAACTCAATATTATAACTAGGTTTCATGTAATCATAAGCAAACACAATTAAATTTAGCCTAACATGTTAACAAGAAGAGAAGAAAAATAGTTAATCAAACAATACATAGACATATTCGAATGATTAATGGATGGATTACTTAACTTCAATGTAACATGAGAGTATATGAGTAACCAAGGGCATAAAAAGCCCTAAAATTTGTCTATAGTGTCATCTCTAAGACTCCACAAAGTTCCACACATGAATATTAAAATAATGCCCGCATATATATAGAAAATAGGTCGTAATGGTGTCGAGTTATAGCTGTGATGTTGTCACATCGTCGATCTCGACTTAGGGTTTTCTTCACTGCCTCACTTTGATGCCGTCACAAGGAATCGTGACGCCGTTACCATGTAGTATTGACATCGTCAAGGTGACCTTTAGGATTTACTGAATCGTCAAACTTGCATTTAATTTAACACTTTATGGGCACTTTTGGTGAAGGCGTTATAAAAGTGGTCACGAAGCTGAAAAGTTGTATTTTACCTTATTTCTTCTTCAAATCGAGCCCACGTTACGTGTATTCCATCCAAGTGCTCCCCAAGTGCTAAAAACACAAAAAGAAAGGATTAGGTATAATAATCGGGCATATATTCATAATTTTAGGGGTTAAATGACCCTGAAAAAATGTATAAAATGACACTTCGTCACTTGATATAAGTCTCAAAGCGGTTTTTCCAAAAGCAAAACCCGTCAGCCTCTAGCAAAGGTGGTCTTTGCATACAGCACCCCTCGACATAGTTCTCTTGAGCCATGGATCTTACTCAACTTTTTCAAAAAATGGAGTTAGGATTTTGAATTTTTGAAAAAGGAGTTTTCAATTAAAACGACTTATCGGGAAGGCTTTAACAATTATAATTTGAGTAAACTGCTCTGATACCAATTATAAAAACGTAGAGGGGTGAATACGGTCTTTTTGACTTCTTTGAAGTTTATGAAACTTTAAGTCTTAAAGAAACCGAGTGGTGTAATGATCTACTTGACAATACGACTTATAAGTAGATAGAGCGAGATAGAAAGAGGGGGGATATATATATAATATTAATATATCCATATAATATATATAATATATCCATATATATAATAAATATATATAAATATATACTATATATATAATATATATAATATAATAGAGAGAGAGCGAGAGAGAAAGAAAGAGAGAAAGAAGAGAGAAAAGATAAGAAGAAGAGAGACCACAACATATACTAATGTCCAGGAATGGGGTGGTTATAAAATAAAAACCATTCCGTCACTCACATTTGCGAATTATCCAGAAAGACAACCTAATACTATACTCCTAATTAAATACACCTAATATCTAGTAAATCCTTATGGTAAAGAAAGAGAGAGAGAGAGAGAGAGAGTTAGAGAGAGAGAGAGACCACAACATATACTAGTTCAGGATGGGGGGTTTATACCATCCGTACGTACAGTTGCGAATCCATGACACCTATACTATTACTCTAGTATAATCCTTATGGTGGATGATGTGTAAGGAAAGCTTTAAATTTATAATAACTAGTTTTACTGATTTTTAAACCAAAATACGGGTAAAGTATAACCCACGTATGTAGTATAACATTTTAAGGTAAGACCAAGTCATTCACATGGACTTGTTTATGTTCTACGAAACTTAGTATTCAAAACGGATACAAAGCACTTTTTAAGCAAATAAAAAATAAGAAAATTCAATACTAAGAAAATATAACTACTTGGATAGTATCTATAATTTAGTAGCAATGGTGATTAACATGATCCCAGTTTAATTATAATTCACAAAAAGATATTTTCATCAAAAGAGCGTTTTCACAAATGACCCGTTTTAACCCAAGACTTACGTTTGATTGACCAAGCAAAAGTTTTCCACCAATTAACCAAGTCACTACGACACCAAGTCTATTTTTTTATCAGTTAACATAAGCGGATTCCTCCAACCAAATGATAAGAATTCATAGACAAACTCTTAAAATCGTATAATACAAAACGGGTCTTTCGACCTATATCATCATGCATACACAATCAAGATTGATAAACAAGGATTATAAGATAAAGCACAGTAGGATTTTAACGTAAACAAGAGATTAATGAGATCGTATCAAAAACCAAATGCCACATTATTATATAAACATATCCAAGTAGTCAGAAGAGGATTAGCCTCTCATGGCTATGAAATTCATGATAACATGAATGAAACAAGATAAAGAGTAAAACAAAAAACATACTAAGATGGATGAGTCTAAGGATCTACAAAGTGTCCATAAATATACCCAAGTTAACCTACGATTCATTACCGAACACTATTCATATTTACTTTTATTTAACTCGATTATACCCTTGCTTCTGTGGTGTTCTTCATGTGGAAAATTCGTCCCTAAAGTGGTGATTGATGATAGAGAGTTGTATATTAAGCTGTTGTTGAGTTGTAGATAAATGGATAAGACATTGCCTCTATTTATAGGTTGAGTTCGATTCGAAGTGTGGCGTACTTCTGGGAAAGTGCGGCGCACTTTGGGTATACTTGACGCCAAAGGTTCTTAATTGCAAGGGAAGTACGCCGCACAAGCTGGGAAAAACCGATGCACTTTACATGGACGAGGGATTGACTTCTTTGATTGTCGAGCAGAAGTGCGATGCACAATTTGGGAAACCCGCCGCACTTAGGCTTGGATTTGGACTTATTTTGTTTTCTTTATTTATCTTGACTTTCTTTCGACACAAACACTTGTATCTTTTGTGATCCATGCTCAGACTATATTCAAGAGAACCTGCACATATTTCATGCTATTAAGTATCAAAAATTCATGAGAAATGCTAACAATATATACAATAACGCCACAAAAAATATGTATAATTAAGGCGTTATCAAATCCCTCCACACTTAGCTATTGCTTGCCCTCAAGCAATCAAAGCGAGAAAACAAGTTACATTTATCGTGTACGTAGAGATAAAATTAATCATATAAATTAACAAGTGTTTATCCGATTTATAACTTTTCAGGCATAGACATTTAACGAAGGCACCTTAAAAAAGGGATATATATTTGAATTCACACAAAGTCACTTGATAGGGGTTCTGTTTGTAAGATAACTCAATTTGCACAAACATAATCTAGATAGCTACCATAGGCTTGTACAAGACACATAAACATGACCGATGGGGCGTGAGCACTAGACAAAATCTTAAATAGTCAAAATGTGAGGATTATGATACGGGTTTTAAGCGTGGATGAAACACAAGAATATGTGTGATTACATGTGCCGAGCCAAAGCCTTATGATCACTAAATAACATAACACTTTTTGCGAACTTTTTTTACAACCAAATAACGACATTAACTTAGGCAGACACAAAGTTTAAGGTTTAGAAAATTGTACTTGGGGAATTTTTAGCACTAAAAGCGAGTGTTGCAGACCAGCAGGCTTATTTGGGGATTAGATTACCTCTTATAATGCAAAATTGTCTATAAATTAACCTCACTGTGGTCTAGTAAATGATGATCAAGCACGAGTTCTAGAGCTACTAAATTACCGACACTCTTATAAAATATGCAACAAGTATGCATAAAAGGCTAGAATTACCTCACAATTTAATGGATTATTTTGTGCTAGTTGAAATGTCAATCCGAATGGATTTGCATTACTAAGCGAGATACAATTTTTTATCTAGAAATATACATACATACATACACACAACCACAAAACCATATATATATATATATATATATATATATATATATATATATATATATATATTATAGTATATATATATATATATTTTAATTTTTTAATAATATCAGTTAAAACGTAGCCATATTGCAGGGCAAGCGTAAAGGGAAATGATACTTTTATTTTTCCTATTTGACTCCTCCTTCATACTTAAGTTGAACATTGCCCTAAATGTAAAAACTGATAATAACAAAATTAGGGAAAAATAAATACTAAGGGAAACGAGACTTCTCGGGGCATAAGAAGGATAGCAGCATCGATAAAGCTATCCATCAGCGAGCGTCAATTTCCTACATGTAGGGCTGTAGATGAACAAACAAAAACACACAAAAGAAAATATTTGGCGGTTTTTTTATTGATTGTGATGTAGGGGTACTCCTCCACTCTTAATGTTGATATGGAAGAGATCGCTCGGGTTAGGTATTTGGATGGCGAGTAGGGCTGTGGTGAGTGAAGTTGGCGGTCGGGGTGGTTTGAATTTTTTGTTGTTTTTGGTTTTAATTTTTTGTAGTTTTTTTTTTGTTTTTTTCTGTTTTCGATTTGAGCGTCAATTTCCTACATGTAGGGCTGTAGATGAACAAACAAAAACACACAAAAGAAAATATTTTTGGTTTTTTTATGATTTATATGTATGTTTCTCCTCCACACTTAAGTTGAAAAGGAGAGAAAGCACGGGTTGCCTCCCAAGAAGCGCTTAATTTATAAAGTCATTAGTTAGACTCATTCCCTGGTGTTTCATTCTTTGGGGAAGAAAGATGTGAGTTCCTCCCTTTGGTCATTGTAACTTTCTTTTTCATGATATAGTTTGAGTCTGTGGCCATTAACAATAAAGGTTTTTCCATCTTTCCCATATAATTCAGCATATCCGGATGGATATTGATGTTTTACAGTATATGGTCCAAGCCGTCGGGATCTAAGTTTTGGTTGTTTGAATTTGTATTTTGAATGAAATAACAACACTTTATTTCCTTTCTAAAGTTTTTTCTGATTTTTAATTTTCGGTCGTGCCAAACTTTGGTTCTTGCTTTATATAGACGAGAGTTTTTGTATGCCTGAAGGTTGAGTTCGTCTAGTTCGTAAAGTTGAAACATTCTCTTCTCACCAACTGCGATGAGATTATGGTTGCAATTTTTAAGTGCCCATTTTGCACGATGTTCAATTTCAAAAGGCAAGTGGCAGTTTTGCCATATAAGAGTTTATACGGTGTAGTTCCAGTTGGTGTTTTATAAGCGGCTCTAAAAGTCTACAGAGCATCACCAAGTTTTCTTGACCAAACAGCTAGATTATCTTTCGCTGTTTTTTCAAGGATAAACACAGTTGCCTCCCAAAGCAAGCGCTTAATTTTAAATAGAGTCATTGAAAAATGGAATCAAATACCAAAGCCACCAAATCGAAGAATTAGACATAACTATTATTAAATAACAAAGATATCTCTGGTGTTTCACATTCTTTGGAGAAGAAAGTGTGAGTTCCTCTCATTTGTCATTTGTAAATTTCTTCTTGCATAGATAAAGATTTTGAGTCAGTGACCATTAACAATAAAGGTTTTTTTCCATCTATCCCATCTAATTTAACAATAACCGGATGGAAATTGATAGAAAAAAAAATATAAAAAAATGGGTTTTAAATAGTATACATGGTCAGTATCAGTGGACACAAGGATAAGAAACCCCACAGCAAACTGTAAATAACATTCACCGTTTCCCAAGCCATTCGAGATCTAATGTTTTTGGCTGTTAGAATTTGTATTTTGAATTAAATAACAGCATTTATTTTTGTCCTTGTTATTTTCTAAAGTTTTCATTTTATTTTTTTCTGATTGTTTTAAATTTCGGATCGTAGCCAAACTTTGGTTCTTAGGTCGCTTCAACATTGTAAATTATATAGGACGAGAGTTTTTTTTATTTTAGTTTTTGTATTTTAGTGAGACCGTACTTAAGGTTGATTCAATCTAGTTCGTTCAAGTTTAAACATTCTCTTCTCGAGGCGAACCACTGCGATGAGATATATGGTGTGCAATTTTTAAGTGCTCATGTACTGCCACATGTTCAATTTTCAAAAGGCAAGTGTCAATTTATAGTTTTTTTGGGGGGGGGGGGGGGTGGGGGGGGGTTTGGCCAATAATAAGAGTTTATAAAAAACATGTTGACAACCTAAAATAAAAAACAGTATAAAAATTGTATCCCCATAAAGTATAGATGACCGGCCCAATAAAAGAAAAAACAAGGTGCAAGTAATGATACCACCTCCCCCAAGCGACCCAAGTTAGGTGTTCGAATTTGGAAGCGTTCTAAAAGTCCCT
>BQNB010044388.1:0-5000 GCA_026074375.1 Tanacetum coccineum | reverse complement strand
CAATGTACATTATCAAGTTATATCACCACCTAATAGTTTTTGTTTAGTTATAAGAGTTGAAACAATGTTTAAGTTACGTTTGTTATTTAATGTCCAAGTATATGTCTTCGAAATATTTTCTAATAACTATAAAATTAATTATAGTGATTTCGTTTGATTTAGTATTTTTATTATTTATAAAGTGTCACAATATATAGCTCAAGCGTTTTATAAAATAATATTTATAAGGTTTTAAACCGCGTATAAATATTATACAAGTAATGCTAAAATATTTCTTAAAGTTTTTATAGTCCAAACGAACCAACACTATTCATGTCAGGAAAATAGTGCAGAAATTTTATATAAGAAGTTACCTAGTTTCTATGGTGATTTTACTCATTTTTACATACTTTCGGGATTAGAAAAACGCGTTATTATAGTAAAACATCATTCCCGACAACTTTGTAGTTTTATACTTAAGCCGAATCGGACCCGAAAGCCCTCAAAACGCTGTTTTATTTTCTGATCAGAAGGTATAGAAATATAAAAGCTGTCATTTCCTTACATGGTTTCGTGAATCTTAAAACGGTCATAATTTATTCGTTTTAAGTCCGTTTTTCGAGTTCTTTATATGCATGGAATCGTGTTAAGATGTACTAACATATTTTTAAGGTTTTGGCTTGACAAAATGTCCGTATCCTACTGTTCTAAAGCTGCTGTCCCAAAAGAGGTTTTACAAAGTTTTCGTCAAGTATTTCTACTCCATTTTTATACCACAAATCTACTAGTCTATGTATTCCAATCACCTTCCACAATCACAATCATCCACTAACCTAAACTCATCTAATACTTCACAATATCATGAAATAATCATAAGATTAACTAAGCTAGTTTATGAACTTTAAACCTAACCACAAGTCTAAAATCATAAGTGAGTAATGTTTCTTGTTTTTTTGCAAATGTTTATAAAAGTAAACTAGTTGGTGATATAACTTTATAATTAAGATGTTTATGTATAAAAATACATAATAAAAGTATAGAAAACATGAATGAACATAAACCATATGTATGCAAATCAAAAGAGTGAGTGTAGTATGCTTACAAAGTAGATGATCAAATAAAAACCCTAGATTTTGATTCTAAACCCAAAATCCTTATGAAAAACCCAAATCTTGATTTATGAAACCCTAACTTAGATCTTGAAAACCATTGCTTATAATTGAAACTCTAACTTGGAAATCAACTTAGAACACCTTAGATAATACTCTTGATCACACTTGTATACTTGTAATAGCAAGAAAATGGAAACTATAAAAATTTTATGGCTTATTTATTGAGTTGTGGGTTTGGTGGAGAGAAAGAGAGTTTGTGTGTTTTTTGTAAGTGTTGAAATGGGAAAGAAATGAGGCTAGTGGTATATATGCAAGTATTTAGAAAATATCTAGGAGATATTTAAGAGATATTTTAGAAAAATATCTAGGAAAATATGAAAAGTTATAAACTATCTTCGTAAAAATAATATAACACTTGTTTGATATAAACTTTTATTTGTTTGATGACGGTTTACGTTGATTGTTGATTTTTAGTTTAAGCGATTTAACCGAACGGTTGAAAGTAAAAGTAAACGCGTAAAAGTTTAAAATAAATAGTTGAATATTTATTGACGTAAAATTACTCGAAAATGTGGGTTGTTACAGATATGATGTAGAAAATCGATGAGTTACTCCGTATCTTTTCATTACTTTTTCCATTAGGTTATTATAGAAATGAGCTCCTATGTCGCTTATAAGAACTTTTAGCATTCCAAAGCGAAAAAATAGTTTCTTTAGAAAGGAGATAACGACTATAGCGTCATTTGTCAGAAGAGCTTGGGCTTCAGCCTACTTGGATACGTAATCCACAACGACTAAAATGTATTCGAATTTATACGATTTTAGGAAGGGTCCCATGAAATCTATACCCCGGATGTCAAATACTTCACATACCTGGATGCTATTTAATGGCATTTCATCTCTCTTGGAGATATTTCCAATCTTTTAACATGCATCACATAGGCGAACTATAGTATGAGCTTCTTTTACGATTGTGGGCCAATAGAATCCGGAATCGAAAACTTTTTTAGCACTTGTTGTTGGTCCATAATGTCCACTGGTGGGTCTGTGGTGACATTGATTTAGAATTGTTTGAGTTTTTGGGCCTGAGACACATCTTCTAATCATTTCGTCAGGACATACTTTAAAAAGAAGGGGTTCTTCCCAGAAGTAGTTTTTCAGATCTAAAAAGAATTTATTTTTCTGTTGATATGTCATTCCTTTTGGTATAATGTTTCCGACCAAATAATTTGAAAAGTCTGTGAACCATGGTATTTATTTGGTACTTATTTCCATGAGAGTTTCGTCCGGAAAATTATCATCAATTTCATCATCTTCACTAGTCTCATCATTCTCAATTTGAGATAAGTGATCGGCGGCAATATTTTCTGAACCTTTTTTGTCTTTTATTTCTATATCGAATTGCAATAACAATATCCAACGTATGAGGCGTGGTTTAGCATCTTGCTTTTTAAACATATATTTGAGAGCTGAATGATCGGTATAGACAACTGTTTTTGATAATACTAGATAGGGTTGAAATTTGTCAAATGCAAAGACTACAACCATGAGTTCTTTTTCTGTAACAGTATAACTTTGCTGAGCTACATTGATAGTTTTACTTGCAAAATAGATGGGGTGGAAATTTTTTCCATCTTTTTGTCATAAGACTGCTCCAACTGCGAAATCACTTGCATCGCACATTAACTCGAATGGAAGATTCCATGTCGGGCTTATGATTGTTGGAGTGCATGTAAGTTTTTCTTTTAATGACTAGCGACGTTTTTAAGGCCGGTGTCGACATTTATCTTTTAAGGATGTAATATACGATGTTTGCAAAAAAAAGAAAAAAATACACGTTAAAAAAAGTAAGCAATTAATATTTGGTTTATTTTTTATTAGAAAAGAAAGTCTCATTTATCCATATGTTTACATATTTATATGAACTTATAATTTACAAGTTTGTATATCTTATAGCCTCCTAATTTCAATGGTCTTGGAGTGCTTTGTGTGTTTAAACGAAAACGATAACATTTAACTATCATCCTTATATCTTTAGTTATCTTAATACAGAGATAACTTGCAATGTGATTCAATAATTATCACTAATATAGGCATATCCTTATTGTTGTTAGTAGCACAACCTAAGGTGGTTCGATTTAAGTTTATAAAATTGGCATGTATATTATTTATGGGCCTTGTTGGGCCAAACAGTCTGCTAACGGACGTTGATGGGCCCAACGGTCCGTTAGTTAAAGGCCATGACTTATTAATAAGCTCACTCGAACTTATTGAAGAGATAAAGGGCTTATTTAACTTCGTTCAATAGCAAGTCACGCTTAATAAGTCCTATCGGGCCGCCAATGAGCTTATCAAACCTTTACGAGGCCCAATACAGGCCCAACAGCCATATAAGCTCTAACAGCTTATTGGGGGAAGTAAAATAGAAAGTTAGGGCTTATAGGAAGTCAAAGTAGCTAATAGACCTTAAGAGATCAAGCCTAAAAGTTTAAAAGGCTTATCGGGTTCATAATGGGCCCAAAAGCCCATTAACAAGGCTTATTAGCTTGTTAAATAAGCCATACAATAAAAACAGCTTAATTAAAATCTTAAGTGCTTAACGAGATAAGAAAGATGAGTTGGATCATATGAGAAACCCTAATGGACCTTTTAAAAACCTTTCGGGTTAAGGTTATTGGACTAACGAGCCCAATAAGCTCGAATAAGCTTACCCGAGCTTATTTTTCAGCATCAACAGTTTCATTAAGTTTAAATGAGCTTAATGAGAGCTTATGTGCTTTGAAAATCTAAATTGGACCACTATTTTGCTTAACGGGCTTTAACGAGCCCAACAAGGCATAATAAGCCTAAATAAGCTCGTCCGAGCTTATTTATAAGCTGACACAGCCTATGGCTTATTGGAATATAATAAACCCCTTGCCACTTGTTAGAACTTAATTGGGCTTAAAATGCGACTTTTACAAGTTAAGGGACTAAAAATATAAATTTGTAAACTTGTGGGTTAAAACTGCCAAAACTATTTTATAAAGTCCAGGGGCTGTTTTGTCACTTCTGAAACTTAAGGGGCTGTTTTAAAATATAAGGACCTGAAGTGTAACTTTTGTAAAGTTGGAGGACTAAAGGTGTGAACATGGAAACCTAGGGGTTAAAATGTAAATGTTATATTTCATAAACATAGGGACTGTCCTTGTAAATATAGAAAACCTAAGGTGAGGTATATCCTATATCATAACATGGGGTCGATTCTTGGATTTGGCTAGTTTCTAGAGAGAGAAACACTTGAGAGAGTTTTGTAGTGAGAGAAAATGTGTTTCTATGAAAAGGAAATAATGACTAGCTTGCCTCTTCCAAAGTTGGAAGAGGCTTATATAGTACTTACAATATACCGGGTATTTATACCCGACTTAATACCGAAAATCGTACTATTAACTATGAAACTACGAGCTATAATAAATAGTAAAATACACGAGGTGACCGAGTCTTTTTATAATATCTAACAAATAAGATCAACTATAGTATCCTTTGGCTTTGACCATAAGAGGTCACGCATAGGACCTTCTTGGGGTGCTTGTTGCTTCCGATCAGTTGCCCAAATCTACCAAGTCAGTCACGAAATAGATAATCAATGTGAGAATAATCAAAACAAAATGATAGAAGAAGATATAGGTTGATTTCTCAAACCTGGTCTATAGTGTTGATGGTCGGAGAAAGCCCACCATGAACTGAAAGTATTTGGGTGCTTCTTCTTGTTTAGAGTGTTGCGTTGGTGATAAGGTTTGACTGGAATTGAATGGAACGGATATCATAGTTGCACGAAAAGGAAGAAAACATGTTTCTTTGAGATGTACAGTAATCATTCAATACCTCAAGATGTACCAAAAAGTACAATGACCAAAATCAAGACAAGTG
>BQNB010044387.1:0-44923 GCA_026074375.1 Tanacetum coccineum | reverse complement strand
GCTCCATTCTTCATGAGTATTGGGATGACTTGGTGTAATAATGGGCTACTAGCTCCATTCTTCATAATTACTAAGATGTCTTGGTGCAGTAATGGGCTACTAGCTCTATTTTTTTTTGCATCATTTTTATATTTTTTAGCACATGGATGGCTTTTTGTTTCACCATCTTTTCTTCATTTTCTTCATGATAAATATGCAAATGCTACAGGAGTTTATATCTTTAATTATTTCCCCTACAACATCCGATATTATACGCACATCCCCCACTTGAGATAAACAATGTCGAAAGTAGGTGATACAAGGGGGTCTTTATAGATCATAACTGATAGGTCTTCCACGAATGCATATAATTTTCGTTCCTATTCCCTCGAACCATGGACTTAAGTAGCTAGAGATTTCAAAAAAAAAAGACTACAGGGCAGGCTAAGGTGAAATGGTGTAACAAAACATATAAAGTAGGGTGAAAACATAGATTGGCTCAACAAGGGTGATCTAGGGGCATCTTGCACTAATAATAAGTGCAACAAAGGGTTTATCACGGGAGGTCGACAAGTTAGTGTAACAAGTCGATAAACACACACATATAGGTTATTTGGGTGATTTCCTAAGTGTTGACTTCTTGAACTATCTATTCATGCTAATCAATTAGGTCTCGAAATGATGTACAGACCAAGTTCTAAAGTCTACAATACTACCGGCACACTCAATATTTTGGTGAATTTTTGAATAATATGATAGAAATGTAATATTAGGCTTAAATCTCACCAAGTAATAATAAAGGGTAATGTGCATTCGGCAAAGATTAATTCTAGTTATTTAAGAAAAATTTGTCAAAAATTTTAAAATTGGCATAATTTTCAAAGAAAACTAGAAAATCGAAGGCAAAACATACGTCAAGTATTAATTCTACTCCCCTCCTCCCACTTGATTTATACAATGTCCCTATTGTACAATAAGGAAATGAAATAAAAAGGAAAGAGTAGGATTAAGACAAGAAACTCCCTGAGCATTGTTTCGAGATTTGAATTTTGGCAGAAATCTTTTAGATTATCTTCGTCTCCCTGCAAGCTCTTTATCCCATGTGATCACAAAACAAACCAAAGCATTAAATCATTCTACAAGAATTATGAAGTGTACAGGAAATATAAACCTAACTCACTTTCGTAGGAATCACGGTTGCATTTAGCATATGCAACAAGCCTTTTAAACCACTTGGTGGCCCAAGTGGATAAGTTTAGTCTCGTGAGGGCTTCCAGAGAACATACCCACAAAGTCCATTTACGTATACAAGGTTTAGACATGTAAAAAACTTAAATTTTGTATGATTTCAGAAGGAGGTTACCGTGTAACTCCGGTGGTTACGTTGTAATCAAGTGGTAAAAATTTTAAGTTTTAAGACTTTACGGTGTAACTATGAAATGGATTACGTCGTAACTACATTGGTTACGACGTAAACTAAAGTTGTTACGGCATAACTACTGTAGATTCAGCAAAGTTACTACATGATTATGAGTCGAGCTGGCCTCGATAAATGCCTTTAACTATTGGATCTTGCAAAACAAAGTTGAAAACATACAAACCAACTAATATGCAAAATAAAAGATAGTCATGGGGTGCCTCCCACAAAGTGCTTGTTTTTGTTTGAGTCACGAGCTTGACTCCACCCTTATTTGCCAAGTAATAAGGTATTCCTTTCCTCAATTGAGATTAAGTGCGAGTGAGAGTAGCAATGAATACCATGATTTGCTACTGGGTTGGGGAATGACAGATTAGAACCATACTGTTGTTGAAATTTCATTTCACTTGATGAATGGCTCACTTGGTGTAATAATTTCCAAATGAAGGTCTCACACTCATATGTTTTTATAACAGGGTTATCATATTCTTTTTTGACAAACTCTGTAGTATGAGAAAATTCCTTCTCGAATTTGTTAAATTTCTTGTTAGACATACGATTTGTAGCCGGTGCTACATAATCGTCGTCAGGTGGTGTGATGTAAACCATCTGAGGGATCAAAGGTTGCATTACACTATCATTTAGAAGAATATCATAATCCTGTTCCTTTTCCCTTACAATTTTATCCTTATCATGGACTAGTCCCAGTGGTATACATAGTGGTACTACTGGTTCAAGGTTAGGTAAAGTATGTATGGTAGGTGTTAGAAATTGCCTCAGCCTTTCTACATCCTTGCTTGTAATGTCCCAACCTACATCTATGTCCCCTTTATCTTCTTGAGCTTTCTCATTATGAATTTCCTTAGGATTTCCAATCATGTGGATTGTTTTGCGAGTTCTGTAAGGGCTACCCATTTGTTCCTTTAAATGTCCTAGAAACGACGTTGGTGGTAAGTCATGAGGAACCGACTCCTTCATGTTTTCCTTACCCATTGTCGTTATTGCCGTGACCTTTTCTCCTGTATTAGTGAGGACTTTATGGGTTAATTGATAAGCTTTTTACTCTAGGTTCTTTGTTCTAGTTTTAAGTGCCCTTATGTTTGATTCCGTATTTTCAATGATCTTCCTTATCTTTTCATCATCCGCGGTCTGTTTTTTAATTATGTCTTTTTTAATTGTGTCTTCCAAAGATTCCATATATCTGCTATACTTGTTTGCCTCGTTCTCTTTTTTGATACAACACTCCTTGGTTAGATGTTTGATACACAATAAAATATACAATATAATACCACAAGAGCAATTAAGAAAATTCCCTAAGGAAAATTCACTCTTAAAAGATATATATAATATATAATACGTATATTTAACCGGGAAGTATGATCACCCGGGTCGTTTCCCTAACGACTTGTGAAATTGAAACCACGTTTTAGCTCGGATTATGATTTGAATGAGAGAAAGGATATTTTTGATTATCTATAACTATTAAATAAAAGCAACAATTAAAATAAACAATTAAAAGCAATTAAACACTTAAACAATTAACGGGAGCAAATGAAATGCGACAATTAAGCAAATACACTAAAATTAACCCCTAAAAATGCAAACTTAATTTCTAAACCTAAAATAGGACAAAAGAAAATTTTAAGAAAAAGAAAAACATTTTTTTGATTATTTTTGAATTTATTATGAATTTAAAACTAATTTAATCTAATTAAATCCTAAAAAATAGCAAATTAAGTCCTAAAAATTTAGAAAAATGATTTTTAGGGGATAGGCTATTACGGAGGGGGGGGTTCCCGGGAGCCGCCGTTGTACCCGGTGAATGCGGATTGGGGAGGGGGCAAAGGTCATTATTGGTTAATGTTTGTGTTTTTTTTTTTTGCGTTTATTGGTAGGGGTGGCGGGGGTGGGGCTGGACATGGGGTGGGCAGGGGGGGTGTGGGTGGGGTTGTGGTGGGTGGTTGGGTGGGGGGTGGGGGGTTTGTGAGGTGGTCGGTGTGGCAAGGGTTGGGGGAGTGGGGGGGGGTTGGGGGGACCGGGGGAGGTAAAAAAAGGGGGGGACCAAGGGGGAGGGGGCAGGGGGGGTAACGCGGGGGGGGGGGCCAGCGGACCACCAGGGGGGGGGGGGGCGTGAGGGGGCGGGGGGGCGAGCGGGCCTAACCACGGGGGGGCAAGGGGGGGATTAATTACAGAAGAGGAAGGGGCGTGGGGGGGGGGGGGGGGGGAAGAGGTGGTGTGGTGGGTTGTTGTGGTGGGGGGGGGTGGTGTGGGGACGGTGGGCGGGGGTGTGTTGTGTTGGTTGTGGTTCGGTGAGTGGGTGTGTGGGTGGGTGCGGGTGTTGGTGATTGGTCGTTGGGGGGTTGGGGGAGGGGGGGGTGGTAAAGTTGGTTTAGGGGGGAGGGGGGGCGTGGGGGGGGGGTGTGGGTGGGGGGTGGGGGGGGGGTTGGTTGGGTGGGGGCGTGGGGGTTGGGCGGGGGGGGGTAGAGGGGGGTGGGGGGGGGTGGGGGGTGGGGTTGGGGTGGGGATTTATATGCAGGGGGTGGGGGGGGGTGGTGGTGTGCTATGAAAAGAAGGCGTGGGGTCTGTTTCGGGTTGTTTTTTGTGTTGGGGTGTGTGTTGCTGGTGGGAATAAGGGCTGTGGGGGGGTAAGCCGGGTATGGGAAGGGGGGAGGTGCTTGGGGTGGTGTGGTGTCGTTGGGTTGGGGGGGTGGGTGTGGGGGGTGGACCTGGGTTATGGTTGAGCCCCCAAACCCCCAAAACCCCACATGGTTGGGATCCGCGGGAGTTGTCGGGAGTAGTTGGTACGATGTTTGTTTTGGAGTCTAGTATATGAGGGGTTCGGTTGATTAATTTTGTTTGTTTTTGTTAGTTTTTTTTTTTTTTTTTTTTTTTTTTTTTTTTTTTTTTTTTACGGTGGGTTTTTTTTTTCTTTATAAAAGTTTGTTTGTTGCCCTTTGATGTTTTTTTTTTTTAATAATAAATAAAATTCGTGTTTTTACAAGGGAATTCTTTTCATTCTTTTATATCTCCTGCGGGTTGGTTGGGTTTTGTGTGGTTGGGTCATTGGGGGGGAGGACGATTGTGGTTTTTATGTTCTTTTTTTTTTTTTTGGTTTTTTTTTTTTTTTTGTTTTTTTTTTGTGGTTTTTTGTTTTATTTTTTAAATTGTGGCCTTCACATTATTTTTAATTTTTAATATTTTGATTTGTATGGGATTTTTCCGTTTTTTTTTTTTTTTTTAAGGTTATTTCCTATTATATCTACTATGCTTGGAATTGATCTTGATTTTTTTGTTTTTTTTTGCATTTATTGCCTCGTTGCCCTTTCTCTTTTTTTTCTTTTTTTTTTGGGGTCGGATGATAGGGTGCTTCTTCTTTTTGTTTGGATATGGGATCGTTATGTTCCCTATTTTGGGATTGATTTTTGTTTTTTTTGTTTGGATGATGTTTTGTGGTAACTTTTCGTTCGTTTATAATGGGCATGGCATAAATGTTTACCAAGGGACAACGTTGGATTAATTCTTATTATCCTATAGTGTTTTGGTTATTGTGGGGTTTGTTTGTTTTTTCCATCCTTCCCTTTACCAAAGTCATATTACTAAATTGTTTATGATTTTTAAGCGTGGTATAGTGCTTGCATTGATTGTAGTATTTGTGTTTTTTTTAAGTTGATTTTTTTCTAGGGCGTGTGTTGGTTTGTTTTGTGCAATTTTTTTTTCGAGGAGGGAAAAGGATTCGAGCGGCAATCTTCCTTGAGCTTCAATCTCTACGAACACATTTGAGATCAAAACTTTTGCCCAAGGTCTCAATCGAATGTGAAGTTGATACTTGCCCTATGAGTGTGAGGGAGTTCCTTCGTAACGGTATTCGGGCTTTAAGATTGTGTTTTGAAATAGGGCTCCATTAATTAAAGGATTGGTGTGATGTGGAATGAGATGATAGTTTTTCATGTTTATGAAATCTTTCATTTTGGTTAAATTTGAGAAGAATAATATTCCCTTAGAAGATATATTCAAGATTTTTCCAAATTCGCTAAGATTCCATGCATATTCATGACGATACATTTTGAAGTTTAGGATTAGTGATTCGCTATCAAAGTAATATTTAGTATAGAATTCTTGAATATGAAGAGGGTAGATAGAAGGTGAGAAATTAGCAAAAGAAAAGCATTTGGAGTTGATGAAGGGTTGTTTTAGGCTAGTAATGCAAATGTAGTTTTTGTCACAATGATGACCTTCATAGTATTCTCGGTCTTTAAATGGTTTGTAAGCATTGTCATTGTTATCACAAATAATGTGTTTCATGAAATTCTTAGTTGCCATTTGATCACTCATATTCTTAAATAAGTTTGAAGTAAAGGTAAGGGGTAAGAGTGATGATGATGTGTGCATCTAACTACCTTTTATAATGGTTAATTAGGAGTTAGGTATGAATAATAGATTTGGCCAATGACTCTTGGATAATAATGCTTTGGTACTTTTGATTCCTTAATGTTTAACATAGTTATGCTTTTTGTAAGGAGAGTACTCTAGTGGGAAGATAATTATGCCATTAAGATTTGAAAGATTTTGGATGACTTAGTTGAGATTTGATTCAATTTAATTTGAGATTGGATAATTTAGTTTCACAAGCTAGTTCATACAATAATGCATGCATGCAATCAACAAATAAAATGAAAAAGTTAACACAAATACAAAATTTCATCACAAGGGTGAGTTGTGATCCAAAATGATTTTATCAATGAATTTGTTTATTTAATCTTTCATGGGGAATAGAATACGCAATGTTGCAAGTAGATCGATTTCACACATTTAAATATGTGAGGTGATGATTACCACAATATTGACAAAATGTAGATTAAAGTTCTTATTCATAACACATAGGTTTCACATGTAGAATCCAAGATAATGTCAACCATAGTTTGAATAATACATTGACATCTATCCTTCATCTTGTTAAAACAACATGTTGCTTAACTTCCATGTCTTTCACATAAGTCCTAAGATAGTGCAACATAGCACATAAGCACTGATGCGTATTTTCTTTTAAATAATTATTTACCAAGTTTTAAATTTATAAAACTCGATCTACCTGACAACGCACTAACTGGCAGAGAACCCGATCGTGGGTAGTATAGAATGGTAAATCCGAGGTCGTCCCAAGAGCTAAGTTGTAATTAGTTTTAATTTGAAATGTCACGTTTTAAAAAGGATTTTTAAATTGATTTGAAATAAATAACAATAAAAGTAAGTGCTGAAAATTAAAAGAGTTTTGGATATCAGGAAAGAAAACGTGCTAACCTAGTTACTTCAATATTACTATTATAAAAACGTTTTCTTGTGCAATGTTAAACTATTGTTTCATTAGTGGTTTCTAAGGTCAATAAACTTGAATAGGCATATTTATTCTATTATATACTTCCCGCGATTCTGACTCAGTCCAAATCGTATAGGAGGTAGGATATCCAGGTTGCAATGATTAATCCCAACTATTCCCAAAACTTATCTAATAACTTATACAGATTATTAACTCCCTCTGAAAGAGTTCCTGTGCTTTTTAAGTATTTTGAGTGATAAGTGCGGAGACCAGTTAGTTCCTACACTAGAGATGGAGTCATAGATCATCCCTTATACCCGATGGATCTCATATTGACATGATAATCTAATAATAGGGCAAGCAAGGTCCAAACCAGCCGTACTACCAAAACCTATGGTTACACGATAGTCAAGGAATATCTAACGAAACCATAATCTAACAGGAAACAAACATCATAATAATAGTAACTACATAACTAGGCCAGCAATTTAAGTGCTTAGCCGCTCATGGTAACAGAAACATGGCAAGAAATAGAAGTAATCATAGATTGAAAGCTCATAACTCTTACAGTATTCATATTTAAATGATTAAATACAAAAAGTAAATATAGTGTGATCTCCTTTGGACTCCAGGTGGAATTCTTTGAAGGTTGTAAGCCTTTGTCGCCTCTCCAATTGGCTGTGGAGGAAGTGATGTCGGAGTAGCTTGAATGAGGCCTCTATTTATAGGTATCGAACCTGTGACGTCGTAACTGATTTAAGTGTTACGCCGTAACCTTCTTACACGTCATTCTATAAATAAGCAATTGTTGCGGCGTAACCAGATATTGTGTTACGCCGTAACCTTTAAATAATTTCCATATGTACGTGATCTTCATTCCATATTTGTGGATCTTCATGGCTACAGCGTAACCATAAGGGGTGTTACGCCGTAACTCTATCTTGGGTAAGATTTCCTTCCAAATACATGGTTACGGCGTAACTAGATATGGTGTTACACCGTAAAGTTGTCCTTGATCTTCGTACTTGCTTAATATATGTTACGGTGTAGCCATTTTTGGTGTTACGCCGTAACATTCTTTAGATAATTACACTTTGAGCCCTTTTCCCTTGTTTCTTGTCATTTTTCTGCATTTCACCTAAAAACTACAAAATGATAGAAAATATATTGTTTTCGAGTATTAGTGAAACATTTAAAGGTAATATAGGGGGGTTTTTGCTACTAAAAAGTATTAAATATTTGATGTTATCAGAAACATTTGAAGAAAAACTTGCTTCAAACACTTCATATCTCGAAACAATCAATCACAATACAGCACACACGTCTAACATCAATCTTTGTGATGATGAACCAAATTATGTGCCTATCACGGACAATGTCACAAGTCAATTTCTGAATTTAGATACACTTAACGAAAATCTGATGACTAATATCATAAATAATGATATCCAGTCATTACTTGTTCAACAACATAATCATATACTCTATGAGCATCATCAAAATTTCCACGAACAAAAGCAAAATGATTTTGACAATTATGTACTAAAAAAAGAAATTGAATTTAACGATATTAGGGATCGATGGATTCAAATATGTGATTTGTTTTAAGCTCAAAAACAATCACATCATTGTGCTTTCCAAGATTTAAATTGAGAAAATGCCATTTTGCAACATGAATATGATGATCTCATGAGTAAATATTGTCTTCCGTGTAACTCAAGTGTAGAACGTGAAAATATTTTAAAACGAATTACATCTTCAGATAACTCTGTTGTTCCACCAAAAGATCCATCACCTGGGTTACCACGCAAAGCTAATGGTAATACTGCAATCAATGCTCTATGCTCAATTTGTGGTAATTGCTTTTATTTTGTCAATCATAATTCCTGTGTTTCTCAATACCTACGTGTTATTAATAATAAACAGAAAACCACTATTAGTACCCCTCATTTTCCTAGTGCCTCAAAACCTATAGTTGCCAACTGTAGTGTAGAAGATACTAGTAGAGTTAATCCAAGTGGAATGTAATCCAGCACTCCAAACACTAGGTCTAAGGCATACAACAATAACATTAATAGACAATCAAAAAACCCGCACTACTCAAAAAAATGAATGGACCCCCAAGCATAGGAGTTCAAGAAGAATCAAGAAAAGATATTACAAATCTGGGATTTCTAACGACTCTGAACCCTTTCTAATAAGAGGTCCCAAAACAAATAAGGGTGCATCATCTTCTCGTTTTCATGTGCATGTTATTCAGATTTGTGTATGAAAAGTCTTAATTGACTAATCTGAGGAGACTATGGCTACTGAGCACATCAATTAAGGACCCGGATTAACCGTCAAAACTTTTAGACAAAGCAATTCAGGAAAGTGCTTCAACCACTTCCAACAACAATTATCAATGATCCCTCACCAAAAAAAGAAGAAATGACTAATCTGTTTGAAACAATGTATGACGAATTCTACACAAGTTCTGAAGCATCAACTTCCTCCACTGCAAATGTTGTTATTCTTCAACTGCCACAAGATGTAACCTTGTTAGAATCTCCATTTATAAAAATCAAACAAGATACACCTTCACTAGCTGAATCTACAACACCATAACCGATACTTAGTAATATTGTTGTTGAAGAACAACAAAACAATGATGAGTTTGAAGACAACACTTGCATTTGTAATCTCTTTGTTTCACCAGAAAGAATAATAGAAAAAACAAAAAAAAAAAAAAAAAAAAGAAAACAAAAAGAAAGAAAAAAAAAAAAAAAAACAAGAATAAGAGAAGAAAAAAAAAAAAAAAAAAAAAAAAAAAACAGAAAAAAAAAAAAAAAAAGAAAAAAAAAAAAAAAAAAGAAAAAAAAAAAAAAGATGAGAAAAAAAAAAAAATAAAAAAAAAAAAAAAGAAAAAAAAAAAAAGAAAAAAAATAAAGAAAAAAAAAAGAAAATAAAAAAAAAAAAAAAAAAAAAAAAAAAAAATAAAAAAAAAAAAAAAAAACTTTCTTCAATCCCTTTGTTTCACCAACCACTGATGAAGTAGAATCTTCCTCAAGATATGTTGATCCTTCAAACATGCATATGTTTCACCAACACCCTCCACATTCTTTGAAATAGATTGTTGCTTATCCTTTAATCAATATTTGTGATGATCATTACTTCAATGCCTTCATCAGCAACACTAAGCCTAAGATATGACTGATTCAATCTGGATCGAAGCTATGCAAGATGAAATACTCTAATTTTACCGTCTCAAAGTCTAGAATTTAGTTCCAAACCCACTAAACGCGTTAATTATTGGACTTAAGTGGATCTTCAAGATCAAGAGGGATGAAGAAGGAGAATTTATAAAGAAAAAAGCTCAACTTGTTGCTAAAGGGTACATACAAGAAGTAATACACATTGAAGAATTGTTTGCGTTAGTTGCTAGATTGGAAGCTATTAGACTATTTCTCGTGTATGCTGCTCACAAGAACTTTATCGTCTATCAAATGGACGTAAAGACTATATTTTTGAATGAAATACTACAGGAAGAGGTCTATGTTAGTCAACCAGACGGGTTCATTGATCTAGATTATCTAGATCATGTATACAAGCTGGAAAGCTTTGTATTGGTTGAAACAAGCTCCAAGGGCATGGCATGATTTGTTGTCAAGTTATCTCATATCATGGAAATTTATCAAAGGCGTGATCGGTCCCACTCTCTTCACCAAGAAAATGGGTATCGATATCATTCTTGTGCAAATATATGTAGATGATATAATCTTCGGTCTTCTACAAACCAAGACCTTTCATTAGAATTTGTCAAAATAATGAAAAGCGATTTAAATTGTCAATGATGAGAGAACTTACATTTTTTAGGATTACAAGTTCATCAAAAACCCATAGGCATTGTCATTAATCAGACCAAATATATACTTGATATCCTTAACAAATACGGAATGGACAAGTGTGACCCCATTAGGACACCAATGATAGAACGACTAAAATTAGATGAAGATCTAAAAAGGACTCCAGTTGATCAGACAAAATATCATAGTATAATCAGATCCCTTATGTATCTTACATCTAGTAGACCTGACATAGTTTTTGCTACATGTATGTGTGCTCGGTACCAGGCAAAGCCTACCAAAAAGCACTTAACCACAGCCAAACGGATCTTTTGATACCTTTTAGGTGCTTATGCCAAAGTGGTGGAGGTTTTTGATCCTTTACCAAGCTTATGGTAATCTATATGCTATGACCACATGGGAGTGAAATTTTCCCATTTCCTACCATGTTATATATTATTTATACACCTGATAGATGAGAGAATCCAAACACTAATGTAAGGTGCTAATGTATATATCCATGCTCTTGAAATTGGTAAAAGTGTATTGTCAAACCTGTTTTGCTATAAATTACTTTTATTTAGTAAGTTAAATGCCCCGATGATGACATCAAATAACGTCATTTTTATAGCATCATTCATCCTATGTTTCTTACCTATTTTTGTATAATTATTGCATGAATTGGTACTTAATTGCTTAAAGTTGTTATTTGCAATAATTATGGAGTAATTGGTGAAGTTATGCTAAAAGGCACACATTGTGGAGCTTAATCAAAGAAATCTCAAGAGACTGTTATGACAACCTATACGCCGTATCCATCAAGAAAGATATGGCGTATCTGCGCCTGCACTTCACAAGAAACCAAAAAGAATTAAAGAGCAATACGCTATATCCAGAAGACTCTATAAGTCGTATTGAAGATTATTTGAAGATTCTGGAAGATATTGAACGTGGTTCCTACTCCAAGAAACCCCCAATACGCCGTATTGACCTCAACCAATACGGCGTATCGAAGAATTTACAAACACTATAAATCAAATCCCTGAACACGAGTTTAGGGTGGTTGCTTGAACATATTTTTGATACACTAACCATAAAAGTCCATTTTTAGAAGGCAAGAAGAGCAAAGAAGGTCAAGTAACGCGCTTAATTCCATAGAAAACACCTTGCAATCATCTATACTCTAATAATCGTTCAATTTTTGTATCATTCGTTTAACTCGGTTAGTTTACCTTGGTAGATTTGATTATTATTCTTGTATTCATTACAATGGTTATTGGCTAATACCTTTAGGTATTAGCCATGTTTATGAAGATTTAAATGTTTGGTTTGTTTATCTTGATTGCTTAATTTATCGTTGATTGTTGATTATGTTTATCAATTCATACTCGTTTACGTGCTTATGTATGCGACCTATCAATCAACCGGATCTAGTGATATAGACCAAATAATCTAGATTAATCAAGATAGCTCTCCATATAGCGATTTATATATCTAGAATCTAGAATCATAGGATCACAACAAAATTCCCCATTCTTGCCTTTGGTTTAGTGAACAAGTTGGACTAGCAGGTGACCTAGGATCAACAAATGACGTTCTGATTCCCTTGGTAAGGATTTAGACAATGGACTACTAGTATATAAATCTTTGTTAAATAGTTAGTTAGTAAAGTCTTGATGAGCTTGGGTTTAATAAGATCACCATTATTAATCACCTAAGATAGATTATAATCAACAAAAGATTGCTTTATGTGGATGCGTCTAATTGTGACAGAATTAGCATGTCTAGGTTTTAGGAAGAAGTACCACCTAAATCTAGGAATGATATGCCCCTCGAGATAAGTCAATCATTGCACTAATAAACAAACATGCGTTTTAATTAGATTAATCATGGCTAATACAGTTTCCTTATCATAGGCTTGACCTCTCTTCTATCTTTTGATTATCGCTTACGTTTTGGTAGCGGAAGTAGGTTTAAGTCATCACAAAACCTATGCCATTCTCTCAGACTGAAAACCCCCTATCCGTTATAATTAGGTTTAACATAGGTTTAACATAGACTAACTTAAATTAGAGCTAACTTAGACAACTAAAATACTAATAGACTTAGGAATTAACATTCTCGCTCTTAATGATCGACACCCTACTTACCAACGAAGCTACAACTGATCGGGTACACTGCCCGTTAGTGTTGTTTTTAGATAAAGTCGGCAAAATATAAATAGTAAAACTTGATAATAAATAATACCTACACACAACGACACATCACATAGTAAGCAGGTGAAGATCGAGAAGATAGTTGTTTAATTCTTATTTTATTAGTATTTTTAGTTTAGTTTAGCTTAGATTAATTTGCATATTTGTGTGTTTATTTTCTGCATTGTATATTTTGCATATTGTGTGTTTGTGTGTTTTTCTGCATTATTACAGTCCGCTGTAATTTTTCTGAGTCGAATACTCAATACGGCGTATTCAATTTATTGGATACGGCGTATAAATTTTTTTTTCAAACCAATACAGCGTATTCGACTCTATCATTAATACGGCGTATTCAGTATTACTGGAATACGCGTATTAGGCAATTTTGAAAATATTTTCTTAGTAAATTTATTACCAGGTTAAAATGGGACGACCCTAACATTACTATGGAGGAGTATATCAGGCTTGAGGAAGAAAAAGCTCGTAGGCGTGGTAAGGTGTATAACTGGGAAACTGCTACGTATGGTAAGATCTGGTATGATGAAGACACGACCTCAGATTCGTTGAAACTGAATTCTTAGCTATAGTCTTTAACGACACGTTAACATATGAAGCAACACTCTCGTAATGAGACTACAGTAAGTTCTCTTAATGACAATAAAATTGACTTTAGAATATCGTTTGACGAATCCGACGATGAAGATTACACGGTAATTTATGACAAAAATTCATTTTCCTATAAAATAATTTCTGCCAATGATTTGAAAACGGATCCGGAAAATGATAATAAAGTCAATATGCCTTCGTTTCCATCACCCGAGCTTACGGTAAGTTATTTTGATGATTTAGATTTCTTTAAAGATTTTGAGAATGAATTTCTAGCCATTGTTTACAATGATGCTCTAACGTCTAAATCAGATTTTTTAACTGAACCTACTTTAAGCCCTCAACATATCGATGGATTTGATTTAAAAGATGAAACATCATTGTCCGAATATGATGAAGAGGAACAAAACGTTTTATACTTTAATGATCTATTTTATTTTAACGTAATTTATCCCGATGATTCAAAATCAGATGAGGACAATGATGATGATAAAATCGATATTGAACACTCTTCGGGGGAATTTATCTGTCAAACCGTTACCTGATGTAATAAATGCCGATGTTGGTGCCTATGCACTTGGTCAAATAAGCTTTGGAAACAAGTCATGAACATCTAATAAAATTTTTCAAACTAAAACTTTTTATCAGGGATTAAATTTTAATATCATGACTTGGAATCATATTAACAAAGGGATGTCATTCATTTTCCTAATCAAGAATTTGTATGTGCCATTTGGCATCCCGTTCGACCCCAAATTGTTTAATAAGGATGGGATTAAATTAGGGCAAGTCTAACTTAAAACTTTTCTGTAAACAAAAGTGCTTGCCGGGAGACAACCCAGAATGTATTTTCAATTTTTATCGCGTCTGTCTTTCTAGATTGTCTATACGGCATATCTAAACCCCATGGATACGGTGTATTTACTATCTGGACGTTATCCAGTCTTTATTTTCAGCATAGTCTATATGACGTATTCGTTAAACGAATACAGCGTATTGGATACAGGTATCAATACAACGTATCCTGGGGTATGGATACGACATATCGACTTCCTGTACAGTTTTAGGTATTTATTTCGAGTCTAACCAAACGAATACACAGAGATAGAATTGCATTTGTTTTCTGAGAATTTATACAGGACCTTACAAAAAAGAAAACAACGACGTTGGTGAAGTATCTACAAATCTGGAGATCTTGAAGTTTTGGAGTCTTGAAACTTCAAGGCGGCTGTTCAACACAATCTTGCTCATAAACTCAAAATGGAGAATCTACCAAGCAAATATCAGGGGAGTTTCTCATTCTAATTCTTTTTAAATTCCCGTATTTAATGTTTAATCTATACAACGAGGATGTTGTATAATTCAAGTGGGGGGATGGAAATTAGAATGTTTACTTGTCCTAATTTTCACAACTAAAATGCTTCAAATTATGCTCAAACTTAAAAAAAAATTTACGCATACATTGTGAAATTACAATGAACATAACCCCACACAATAACCCTTGATAATATTATGAGGATTTAACCTAATCCGTTTCAAAAGTTTACTTAAATTCTACAAAATATTAGTGTACCGGTGATGTTGTAGACTTAGAAACGTTTGCTAGGATATATTCATGCGCGACGCAGTGATAAGTACTATGGATTTAGATGGTGTAACTTGTTTAAATTGTAAATTTTAGGATTACCCCCAAATCGACTTACATGATGCTTATTAACTAACTACAACTTTAGTTATCCCCATATAAACCCATTGTTTACTCTCATATAAAAGGTAAGATACCCCTAGAACAAGCGTAGAGCCAAGTCCTTTAGGAACACACCAATCTTTATGTACGTAACACCTATACACCTTAGCCTACCCTGATATATTTAGTTTAATTTTATATTTGCTATTGCTTAAAGTGTAAAGTTTTGTATGTCACAGTCATGTGTCAAATTTTTTTTATCTTTGGTACGGTGGAAAGAAAATTCACACGCAAATGGGAATGTAAATTATATGTCAAAACATCTGATTTACTACCATCGACAATTAAATGGTACGTCCGAAGAATGAAGGAATTATCGAAGGAATTATCCCAGAATATTATGATCGTGAAGATGGTGAAACTACACCGAGTTTCGTAGTATAGTGTTAGCAAAAAAATCAAAAAAATAAGAAAAATCACAACAAAAAAGAGAAGAAAAGTTTGAAGATAATCGTTTCGCAACTACCGAAGGAATTACACGAAGGATTGATTATTCGTTGATACAAATCGACGATGTAGAGTATTGTATAAAGTGGAAGATATCGCCACTTGCCTTGTAAAGTATGTAAAGTATGGGATGTTTAGGAAGTTGACCATTACGGGAACGCCAACTTAGGTTGTTGTTTTTTATCTATGATCAAGACGTTGTAAATAGTTGTGTCTTTATCATGGTAACGGTCGGGAAAAAGTGTCTAAGCAACTTGTATTTTTGAAGACTTACTCTATTTGTTTCGTAATTTTTATTTAGCAACAATTTAATTCCCTTTCCTAATCATTAACCATGGGTTTTACGTGAATGAGGATGTGATCGAGCGTGCATATCTATTCTGTTGTTACGGCCATGTATGCTTGTCTTAGCTTCCTTGTTGGTTTATTACTATTGGTGAAAGTTAGATATCCATACCCATATTACGCTAACTATTCCTACTCTATAAGCTTAACCCGAGGGTGGAGTGAGCAGTCACATGTGTCTATCCCGTTGTTACGGGTGTGTATGTGTGGTCTTTGTCGCCCTCCTAGAATATTGGTATCAATAAAGATTAGTTAGATTAATCAACCCTAATCCTTCTTACACAAACCCATATTTACCATTATAAACTTTATTCTTAGATTTAGCTGTGGATATTGTAACTTGCCCAAGCTTATGATATAATACTTGTCACAACCGAGCAATGAGTAAATTAGTTACATTTTACCAACATAAATTAGTTTTAGTGATATGAGGTGTTTTCACCTTCCTATTTGTGATGTGTTTGGTTGTGTACTTGTATAATCAAATAATGCTTTAACGGAAATATCCTAGGGATTAACATTTTCTATAAACTACTAAAGGCTACTTGAGGCAAAGTAGGATTTAAGTGGGGGGATATTTAATGACATCAAATAACGACTATTTTATAGCATCATTTATCCCATGTATTTAACCCATTTTATATAATTATTGCAAAGAATTGTTCTTTAATCGTTTGTATTTGAGAATTGCAGTAAATATGGAGTACTTGGTGAAGTTATGCTAAAAGGCACGCACTTTAGAGCATAAACGAAGAGTTTAAGAAAGTCTACTGATCTGACAGTAAATACACCGTATTATTCTAGACCTATATGACGTATCCAAGACTTGACGAATTAAAAGACCATTGCCTGACTTTGAAGAATACGCCGTATCCACATCAACGATATGCCGTATATAATACTTTAGTCAACGAAGAAGAATCAACTGGTTTTACCTCAATACGCTCTATCCACCAATAAGATATGGCGTATTCGTGCCTACACTTCACAAATAACCATGAAAGATTAAAGACCCAATACGCCGTATCCAGTAGACATCAATACGCCGTATTCAAAATATAGTAATAAAATATTCTGGAAGATATCAAACGTGGTCCTTACTCTAAGAAATCCCCAATACGCCGTATCCAATCCCTTAGATACGGCGTATCGAACCGACTTCCAGACCTTATAAATAGACGACCCTAAACTCAGTTTTAGGTATGCAAGTGAATCCCTAAACATAAGTCGACCAAGAGATGAATAAAGGAGCCTAGAAGGTCAAAAAGAGCCTCAAGATCATAGGAAAACTCTTGTAATATTCGCACAACCTTAATACGCATATTGATTAAGGTTTTCTTTATATTTTAATCGTTCATATATCAACAGTGTGTATTATTACAATGAACTATCGGTTTGATACCTTTAAGTATCAGCCGATTGATTTATGAAGATCTAATGTTTGGTTTGTTTATCTTGATTTCTTAATTTATCATTGATTGTTGTTTATGTTTATCAATTTATACTTGTTTACGGGCTTAAGTATGCGACCTATCATTTAACTGGGTCTAGTCCTACATATTTAATGCGCTGCAACTTTGGTGTTGTTTGGGCATAGGCTAAGAGTCTGGGATAGCTCTCCATATTGCAATTTATATATCTAGAATCATAGGATCACAAATATTGACCTATCTTTGCCCTTAAATTGAGAGCTTAGTTGGACCATAAGGCGACCTTGGTATCAACAAAGACGATCAAGACTGAAGGATAAACATTTAAAGATCTCGAAATCAAAGACGAAGTCGAAAGACAATGACAAAGGCTCCAGATCAAAGATCACACAGCATAAAGGAACAAGCCTATAACATAATAAAGACCAAAGACTCAAGAACTTAACGACAAAGCAATCTCAAGAAGTTCATGGAAGCAAGATTCAAGATCTCACCTCAAAAATTCGAAGACCACACATTAGGGGAGATTGTTAGCCTCAAATTATATTATTAATCTTGGTCTTTATCTCATGTATGTTGTAATAGGCTAGAAGGGTAAATGGGCTCGTTTATGTAATCTAATCGGTCACGTGTTATGGGCTAAAGCCTAAGTAATCCCGAGCCTGACCCATAGAAAGCCCATAGGCATGTAAGCCTCATAGTGTAAGTATAAATACCCCTCTCCATGTGTGGAGAGGGTGTTAGCTCATTTTTATTTTCTCACAAGTTTAATCAACCGTCTTGTTTCTCTCTCTAAAATTCTCTCATACCTCTCTCTATATTTCTTCTTATTTCTTGTTCATAATGGTGAAGTGAAAGTGGTTTCGGGTTATAACAGCTTTTCTACCTAGACAATAGAAATATGAGGGGCATTTAACCTACTCTTTAAACGTATTTTACAGCACAACCTTCTAGACCTCATAATTAAAAGCACGGAAAGTATATATTAGCACCTCACATCAGTGTTTAGGATTCTAACATAATAGGGAAACATAAAATCAACACTCATTACCTGTCATAGCATATAAATTACCATAGGCTTGGTAAAGGATCAAACCTCCACCGCTAGGTGCAAGCATTATTCATTACTATCCAAGAGGTCTTTTAAAGGGTTGTGGGGTGTAGGTGTACGATAACATTAATGGAAACAGAAACGGATAGGATACATTTAGGTGGTGACTTTTGGGTAAATTTGGAGTGGAAGGGTTAGCTAATTATTTATAAGAATACACGTTGGTTTGGTTTCTAAGCCAAAGACTCAGACAAAATATACAAACTATACACAACTTTATATCAATCTCTTTCTTTTTCTTTTCTTGACTCTAATATAAACATAGACATAAGCAAATGGCAGCCCGTACATTTTTTTTACTTTTTTATATACATTTATTTCGTACACTTTTGCCATGCCATTGATTAAACATATAATACATCATGGGGGTTTATAGATACACCCCTACACTTGAAATTTTACATACTCGATTATTTACAATCTAACTAATGACCCGAATTGAGTTGGATCAAAATAACATGGAGGTTATTGAGCTCTATTGGGGGTAATAAATTACTTTTTCCTCAATTCTTCATAAGATGAATACTACCATGAATCCTAATCGTCCCAAAACTGTATTTACAAGGATAAGGACTTAGCAACCGTGCACTCAACAATTAACTTGGGTTAAAACAATAATGTACTAAAATCGAGTACATACAAGGTAGGCTAAGGCGATTTGGGTGTAACAATTGGTTCAAAGGTGACAATGCTCTTCATTAATAATCCGGCTTAACCAGAAAATTACGAGAACCGTAAAAAGGATAGGCTTGGAGGGTTTCACTAGGGGAGTCTTACACTAAAAATGAGTGCGAAGCATGGGTGTCGGATAGTTATATGATCGATGTGACCATCATAACAATTACAGGTTTAAAAAATGGGTTAATCCTATTGCCTCTTATCTAGCAAATCCTAATACTCACTATGCAGTCTCGGGATGCATCACAAAAACAAGTTCTAGAATTTAATACACTACCTGTACACTCATATAATTTAATATTGATACCAATATTCCAGAAAAGGCAACAAAGACCATACGTACACATCCGTAATGACAGAATAAACACATATGATTGCATTCGAACCTTAACTTGAACAAGCTAAAGGTATAAACTATCTTGGATGTTGAAAATCGATACCCGAATTCCTAAAGATCTAAAGGCGAACCTCACATTTTTAGGGTGGGATTTTGAGGGTTTTTGTGCTAGTCATATAAATTCTTATCCATGGGACGCTATTAATACTCGGTTTTCATAGGTATGTGTCATAAAAAATTATAAAATGATATATAACCCATCATTTTAAGGACAAAGCAAATGACAATTGAAGGAATAGTTTCTAAAGCTTAGTTCCCCTACACATAAGTTGAACATTGTCCTCAATGTTCTTTAAAAGTACCCGTATAAATGAATAAAGGGAAAAGAAAACAAGTAAAAGAAACTAGTACTCCCCTGGTTTGCTCAATAATGGAGAAGAAACATGCGATAACTGGTTAAATCGTCCTCCAAGAATCGTCTAATGAAACTTCCTAAGAACTTCCAAGCTTCTTCTCATCAAATATAACCTGTAATCAAAGACAAAGACAACTACACCAAGCATAAAATTGGCGGGATATTATAAACGATATACATATAAAAATATATATATATATATAAAAATATAGTAATATATATATATGATAATATAATATATAAAACATAACATATACATATATATATATATATACACACACACACACACATATATATACACAACGAGATTTTAGGGTTTGACTCTATTAAAGCAGTAAAGATAGGATGAAAGTGTAATCATAGGTTTCTGAAGGTTTACAAGATAATTACAAATTTTAGATGTTGCACAATTTATTTTTTGAAAATAATTGAAAATTTTTGAATTTTTACATGGCTGGGGGGCGTAACGCTGTCAGGATTAATCCTGACGCCGTCTCCAGCCACTGTAAAGATTTTTTCTTTGCTTTTCTTGAAAAAATTTACTGTACGCAATTTTGTTAGTTATATCATGTGTAAAACACTACATAACACACCTGGATTCAATCATTACAATCAAGACATCAAAACTGAACGTCAAATTAATCTAAACAATTTATTTAATATGTTTGAATTGGTTCTTAAAAACCGTATATATTCTCCTACACTTATTTAATGCAAAATACCTTTGATTGTCAATAAGAAGAAGTTAAAAACAAAGCAAAGCATGATTACAAAATTGATTCAAACATAAAAGAATAAACAAGAATAATTAAAACACACGACACTCCTAAATGCAGGAAAATAAACATTGGGTTGCCTCCCAAGAAGCGCTTGTTTTTGTTGGAGTCACGAGCCTAACTCTACCCTTATTTAGCAGATAAAGGGGAGGGTTCCCCTACACTTGAGTTCAAGTACGGGTCATAGAAACGGTACACACCATTTTTGTGAGAATGGGTCACATGCTGAAAGATTGGTTGTTAAATAATATGCTCTGAATGGTGTGTTTCTTTTATCCTAACATTCTCTACTTCTTTTGGCCTAACGGGTGAATTAAGTCTTCATCCTAGAAAATAAACTTCCTTAGATTCTAATTCCCACTTATTTTCTATCATCTCTATGTTCAAAAAATCAACACCTAGGGATCCACTTTTGTCTCTAAATCAACCCGGTTTAACTCATAATTGTTTCTTAGGATCATCAATGCATGGGTGATAATAGCAATACAAATCCTTAAGGTGGAAAGACGCCACGTGAGGTAAAGGTGGTGTATTAATGGTTGATTTGTCTACTACCTTCATCCTAAAACCATCCGGACTATATGGTTTGATGGGTGGTTCGGGGCCTCTTTCTTCTCCTAGACTTATATCTAAGGATGGACAACTAGGTGTAAAACTTGATAATAAATCATACCTACGCACAACAACACATCAAGTTTTTGGCGCCGTTGCCAGAGAGTGAAGTTGTTTAATTCTTTTCTTTATTAGTGTTTTAGTTTAGATTTAGTTTAGTTTAGATTAATTTGCATATTTGTGTGAGTTTGATATCTGCATTGTATATTATTGCATATTGTGTGTTTGTGTATTTTTTCTGCATTATTATAGTTTGTTGTAACTTTCTATGTCGAATATTAAATACGGCGTATTCAACTTCTTGAATATGGTGTATAAAATTTTTCTAACCAAATACAACGTATTCGACTCCAAACATCAATACGGCGTATTCAGTTTACTGAATATGGTGTATTAGTCTATTTGACCTTTTTCTTTCCTAGCCAATTTATTACAGGAAATGGACGACCCCGACATCACTATGGAAGAGTATATTCAGCTTGAAGCTAAAAAAGCACATAGGCGCGGTCAAGAGTTTAACTGGGAAACTGCTACGTATGGTAAGGTCATGTATTTTGAAGATATCGACTACTTTAAAGATTATGAGAACGAGTTCCTAGCCATTGTCTACGAAGATGCTTTGACATCTGAACTGGAAGAATCATCTGAGCCTACGCTAAGTGCTCATCATGTTGAAAAGGTTGATTTTGATTTCGTAATATCAATTGACGAATCTGATGACGAAGATTATACTTTTACATACGATAAAAACTCTTTTTCTAATAAATTAGTTTCTGTCAATGATTTAAAATTAGATTCGGACAATGATGATGATAAAATCAATATCAAACAGTCTTCGAGAGATATATATCTGTCGAACCATTACCTGATGTAATAAGTATCGATACGCAAGGGTCAAATAAGCTTTTAGAAACAAGTCCTGATACATCAAGTAAATTTTTCAATACTGAAACTTTTATCAAGGAATTATGTGTTAATATCGTAACTTGGAATTATGTTAACAAAGGGATGCCAATAATTCTTATTAAAAATTTATATGTGCCATTTGGCATCCCGTTCGACCCCAAGCTGTTTTATAAGGATGGGATAAAACTGGGGCAAGTCTAACTTAAAGACTTTTCTATAAACAAAAGTGCTTGCTGGGAGACAGCCCGGAATGTATTTTTTATTTTTTATCGAGTTTGTCTTCCTAGACTATCGATACGGAGTATCCAATCTCAATGGATACGGCGTATTGATTGTCTGGACATTATCCAGTCTTTTATTCTCTGCATTTAAACATTATTGTCACATTATATATACGACGTATTCATGAATATGATACGACGTATTTGGAAATCAAACCCGTACCTTGGATACTTTTTTCAGGTCTCAATACGGCGTATCCTGCTTTTGGGATACGGCGTATCGACTTCCTGTATAGTTTTTCGTTTTTGTTTTTGTTTTTGTTTTCTAACTGTCGAATTTCGAAGATAGAATTGCATTGGTTTTTCCTATATCTTATACAGGACCTTACTGAACAAAAATGACGACTTTGGTGGAGTATTTATATTCTGGAATTCTGTTTGTTGTAGTCATGCTAGCATTCAGACCCGCATTTACAACACATAATCTTGATCATAAACACAACATGGAAGATCATACCGAGCAAATCCCAAGGGAGTTTCTCGTTCTAATTCTGTTAATTTCCTGTCCTTAATGTTATATTTACACAACGAGGTCGTTGTATACTTCAAGTGGGGGAGGAGAATTAGAACGCTTGTCCATATTTTCACAATGAAATGCTTAAATTATTCCTAAATTTAAAAAAATTTCAAGCATACTTTTGTGAAATTATTAGTTACATAACCCGCACACATAACCCTTGTTAGATATTATGAGAATTTAACCTTATCCGTTTCCAAATGTTTACCCAAATTCCACAAAATTATAAGTGTGCCAGTGATGTTGTAGACTTTAGAACTTGGCTTGGTATATCTATTCGATATCATAATAATAAGTACTATTTTAAATAGATGGAGTGACATTTTCTAAACTGCTAAATTTCTAGGATTACACCCAAAAAGCCTATACATGTTGTGATATTAACTAACTACACTAGTTAGTTAACCCCCGTATAAACCCTTTTGTTTACTCTCATTTTTAAAGTAAGATACCCCTAGAAAAACCTGCTGAGCCATTCCATTCTTTTCTTACACCAAATATTTGTTTCATTACACCTTTACACCTTAGCCTACCCTATTAGATTAAGTCCTTAATCGGTTGCTAGTTGCTTTTGTGTAAAGTATTGTATTTCCTATCGCAATGCATATTTTCTATCTACGGTTAGGTCGCGAAACTTGCACAATGCAATTGGGTACGTGTGTGAAATTTTTTATCTACGGTTAGGTCGGGAAAATTGCTCAATGCAATTGGAATGTAAAGGTAGTGTATAATTTTAGTCTTAATATTTCAGTGTGTTTTACTACTTTCACAATTATTTTTTACATCCGAAGTATGGAGGAGAAGGATTAATTATTCGGATTTATTGTGATTGTGAAGTTGGTGAAATTACACCGAAATTCATAGTGTATGTATGTTTGACAAAAAAATAAAAAAAAAGTGAAAAATACAAAAAGTGATTTTGTAGAGTATTGTTGTATGTTGGCCAAAATAAACCATGTATTTCTTATATAAAAGTGGTCGATATCACCACTATTGTTGTATAGTATGTATATTATGGAAGATTGGGAGTTGACCGTTATGGGAACGCTAACTAAGGTTGTTTTTGTTGATCTATGATCAAGATGTTTATGTCTATATTTTTGTTTCTTTTTCATGGGTACGGTCGGGAAAGTACTAGCAACACTGTACCTTATTTGTTTGGACTTAATCTATTTATTTTTTTATTTAACAACAATTATTTTCCATTTCCTAATTCGTATCCTTTGGTCTGACTCGAATGAGGATGCGAATAATCACATATGTCTATTCCGTCGTTACGACCATGTATGTGTGATTTTGTCCGCCTTGTTGGTTTATTACTATTGGTGAAGGATTAGAAGATCCCTACCCTATATCACTCTTCGTCCTAACCCTTGGTTTTACTCAAGTGGGGGAATGAATGCAATCATGTATGTCTATTATGTCGTTATGGATGTGTATATGTGGTTTGTCGCCCTTGCTGGTTTACGACTTTTGGTGAAGACTACTAGTCCTATTCTTTAGCTTATTCAAGTTAAGGAATGAATGCAACCATGTATATCTATTCCATCTTTATGGATGTGTATGTGTGGTTTTGTCGCCTTTTCTGGAATATTAGTATCAATAGAGATTAAAAAGAGTGATCAAACCCTTGAACCTTTTAAACCTAATTTACCTTTGTAGACTTGTCACTCCTTAGCTTTAGTAGTGGAGATGTGTATCCTTGCCAAGCCTATATTAGAATACTCATCACGACCGAGCAATGAGCGAATTAGTTACATGATACCACATAGATTAGTTGAGAGAATTGAGTGATTTCATCTTCCTTTTTTGTGAGGTGTTTGGTTGTGTACTACTCTTTAGATTGCTTCTCCTAATCCTGTTGCTTTGTTACACTTGTGATGATCTGTGTAAGTATTTCCTAAGTCATGACCGAATTACACGAACCCACCGTCTATTTAATATTCCGTTAAGGCAACGCACAAGTAAGGTAGTATGACGACTATTACAAGGCCCCTAAGAGTATATTAAATGCAATTGAAATATCTTAAAAGGGATCAACCATATTAGGGGTAAGGTAGTATGAAGACTGTTACCGATGGTGTCCTTTCTATACACTCGCATTTCCCTAGACGTCTATGCCAATTTAATATCTTACGGCTAGTTTTCTAAAGCCTAACATGCACATCTATCACAAGAAGCAACATTAAAAGGATCTACAATCTAAGTTTCATACAATCATAAGTAAATACAAGGGAGGGTTTAGCCTAGCATGTTATAAAGAAAGCAAGAACATAAATCATTCAAACAACACATAGACATATTGAATGATTAAAGATAAGCAATATTACTTGATTAAAACATGGCTTAAAGGTAGTTACAATAGGGTTTTGAGGCCCTAAAGACGACCTAAAAGCTGCTAGAATGATTAGGGTTTGTCTCCCAAAAGTTATACAAAGTTACACACTAAAAACTCTAAAATCGGTTTTGTATATAGAGGAAAAACGACGCTACGACGTCGCTTTGAAGCCATGACGCCATCGCCATGTCAATGGTTCTAGATCCTCTTTAAGGTGGCTACGTTCTGACGTCGTCACTTTGAAAATCACGACGCCGTCACTTTATACTGGCGATGCCGTCTCCACGCTCTGTATGCGTGGTTCTTCAAGATACTTGGTGTAGAGCCGTAGTCTTATCCGTTTCTTTTCCAAATGAGCCTAAGTTACGTGTATTTCCTCTAAATGTCATCCAAGTGCTAAAAACCTGAAAACAAACGATTAAGCACATAATCTAGGCATATTTGCATGATTTAGGGGGTTAAATGACCCCGAAATAGTTTATAAAATGACACCTCATCAAGCCTCTGCTGGCTCTAGGTCGTCATCAGCTAGTGCATCATACTCAAGAGCGTAAGCTGGTGAAAGTGGTGCGTGCTTTAGAGACTGTGGAGCAGCCTCAGATGCATCAGACTCGTACCCGTACACATCCATCAAGGGAATGCCAAATGATGGTCCGCTAGCATCTGAATTAGAGGTGTAAGTAATAGTAGAGTGGGATGATGATGAAGACATGATTGCTGTAACAACCAAAGGTTTATATAAATATAATATATAAGACAACTTTAAAAATATACGCAAGAGAAGGTAAGCACGTATATAAATCATGTAAGCAAGTAGTGTATGTAAGTAGTGTGTATACACATGAAAAGGTTTTATGTGATGCAATGTTTATGAACACGGTTATAGTCTAGGTAAGATATGCAACCTAATTCTTTATAACCTTGGCTCTAGATACCAATCTGTAACACCCCCAAAATATGTCACAGCGAAAAGGTAACCGGGGCTTTACTTCATAATATAATAACACATGATATAAGAGAACGACCTCTAAATGAGTCGTTAAAAAGATAATCTTGTTGACTTAATTGAAAATAATAAGTTTTAACATTTGTCCTATAAGTTTGCATCAAAATAAGTCATGATACATGGTGATATAATGTTACAAAGTACTACACTATTTAGTTTTAGAGAGAGAGAGTAGAGAGAGGTGGTTCGCCTCTTTTAGAGAAAGAGAGAGGCATGGGTGAGAGAGGAGAGGGAGAGGAGAGAAAAGAATAAAAATATTAGATTAAAGAAAGAGAAATAACCAACCTTAACTCTTTCTATAGCCCTCATTTTATAGAAAGGAAGGAGGGACTAGGAAGTAATTAAGGTTTTTACATATTACATATAAGTCCTTCCCTAATTGCACTAGTTAATCCCTACACTAAATAAACCAGATAAATTGACCATGTAATCAACACTTTATGTGTTTCTAACAATCTCCCCCTAAGGGATGATTACAAAGGCCTTACAAAAGTACAAGGATTAACAGTCTTAAGTCTTCCTCCAACATACTCCTCAAGCCTCCTGAGCTGCTCTCTGTGCCTGAGTATCTCGTTAATCTTCTTTAGCATCTCTGTTAAACTCTTGACATCATAGTCGGTCCAGTCTCTTCCCTCAACCTTTTGTTGCCACTGCCCAGCTTATTCTTTGGCAACATGTCAATTAGATTTTCTTGAATCTTCACAAGTATACCGTCATTGAACTTCTTCACTTAACTTAGCTTCATGAGGGATTTTATGTTGTATTGGTTAAGATACACGACCCCTTTATGCATTGCAGTCATCGTGAATGGTATCCTTTGGTCGATTCCTTCAAAGAACATTGTGGGTTTGGTGAGGTTGAGAGTTCTTTGATAGCTTTCCATTCCATGCTAAATGTCTTCTACCATGTTCTTGATCACGGTTCTTTTAATGAACATGAGAAGAGCATTGTTGAAGTCTTTCACAAATTCCAATGGGAGATGGTGTAGCTTATCTTGGACTTGGAGCAAGTACATGTCTTCAACATCGTTCATACTGAGTCTAGGTAGATCTGCATAGCTGAATTCATACTCTTTATTATCGGATCTTCTAACTATAATTGATGTTAGAAAACCATAACCCCATTTCTTCTTGACATCTATACGAACAACTGATTTGATCCTTAAGTCTGAAAAGACGTTTCCTTCAATTATGACACTCATTTCTGCTTTGAAGAAATCAATTCTATTCTCTTCCTAATGGTGTATACCATTAAGAGCTTCAAAGTGATAGCGACGAACTTCTTTCCTCCATCTTTCAGGGATCCTATCCTCAATACCTTCTTTGTAGTATCTCGCAGCATAATGCTTAGTGATAGAAGTAGTGTACTTCTCTTCTGTGCTGAGATTCACAATGTAAGTGTAGTCGTTGTTGTAGAAGCAAGGATGTGGTTTTGTACTTTTTGACATGTGTCGTTCAAATGATCTTGGTTTAGAGACATATCCTTTATCACTATTCCACTGAGCTTCTGATAATACTGCTACTCTGAGTTGACTAACATGGTATTCGAGGTCCACATCATTGTTGTATTGCACCTTTAGCCGTTCTAATCATGCGCCTTTAAAATCTGTTATTATAAGCTCGTCTTTCTGGATCAGTTCTTTAAACTTCTTTGCTATGGCGATAGTTGATTGTCTAAGAATATGATTTTCATCCTTATCAATGTCTGATCTCAAGAATAAATCAAACCATGTCATACTCCTTGTAGCTAACCCCGACTTCTTTAGAAACCATTCTAGTTTGGAATGTTTTTGGATAAGAATATCTGCTTGGTCCAAGGGTTTCATGGCAGGTGTATCATCTTCTACTATAACCACGAGAGATCTATTTTGCCTTGATGATCTAGAAGAAGGTTCGTCGACATCCTTTTGATGTTTCTTCTTGTTCTCCCCTTCATAATTATTAGGAGGATCCTGATTATCGTGAGACCTTTTGTGAAAGGATGATTGTGCAGCTTGAGCATCGAGTGCATCTTGATCGAGAATGATGGATTCATAAAGGGTGTCATAAAGTTGTTGATGAGTTGTATGAGTATCATTTGACTTGCTCAAGTGAATTCGATTCAACAACTTTAACTTTAAGTCCATTTCTGAGAGATCATCAATGGAGGTGGATGATTGAGTAAAGAGATTTATTTGGTTGGTTTTCATTACTTCGAGCATGGAGGTGTTAAGGCGAGGCTTAACATAATTTGTAATGGCATTTGGGATATGAGTAGGTAGAATGTTGTAAATTAAGTTATTACAACTTATTTGGGTATTGGTTTAGGTTTATAATGGATAAAAACCAAGAAACGGGTCATGGTTTAGTATTTTGCTCGGGTTAGGGTTTTTGACTTTTGAATTAGGGTTTTGAGTGTAAATATTTGTATGAAAGCTTACGAATAGAATAATTAGGGTTTAAACATTGTATATTGAGTGTAGTAGCTTGTACATAAGTGGTGGTGAAGAAATTGGATGTCGCGATGTTTTTGGTCTTGTTTCGCCCCTTCACGCAAATTATTAGGGAGGGTCCTGATTATACGTGAAAGATCCTTTTGTGAATCGGTATTGATTTGTGGCAGCTTGAGCATCGAGTGTCTGGCACTACGGATTATCTTTTTTATTTGTTTTCTGTTAATTTTTTTATTACCTCTTGATTTCGATGAATGATGGATTCATAAAGGTGGTCATTAAAGTTGTTGATGAGTTGTGATTAGTGTGTCATGTTGTTACTTGTTTAACGTGAATTTCAGTTCAACCGCTTAACGCGCTTTAGTTCATTTCTAAGAGAATCATCATGGGAGGGTGGGATGATGAGTGTATATGTGAAGGAGATTGATTTGTGGATTGGTCTTTTATAACTTCGAGCTCACTTAAGAGGGTTTAGAAGGGCGAGGTTCGCTTTTAAACATATACTTGCCATGGACTCGCGCTTTAGCGATTATGACAGTATGTAAAAAGCTTTTTTTGCGATTCTGTCGCAGAATGACGCTTTTTGCCTATGGACGACTCTCTCTTTGTTCAAATGCGTCAGAAAAGTTTTTAAAAGATTTGTAAGAGCTTTCTCAGTTCTGATCAGTAGTCCTTGAATTTACTTGTGTGAGCGCTTCTTGAGTGAGAATTGCTCTCTCGCTTATCTTTTTTATCTTTTTTGCATCAGCTGTCTTATGCTTTGTGACTGGATAGAGTGAGCTGCTTGACTTGGTGGAGTTGATTGATGTAGGATAGGGGTGATTTTCTTTTGGCTGGTAGAGATGGTTTATACGATATAATGTTTCTCGTTCTGGGAACAGATTTTCAATGCTCATTTTAGAGTTTTTGTTGCTAGTGTTCTACATTTAGGGCTGTGTATACCAGTAGTTTGCACTTCGGGATGGTCTTTTGGTGAGGGTGTTTGATTTGTTAGCGAAGAGGTGTTCTGATATGGATAGTTAAGAGCGAGATTGGAAGACTGTTATACTGTCAGACTGTGGTCAGGGTGTTGGAAGTAGTTTATATTATTAACTTAGATAATGATATTGGGTGGTTGGGTTGGCGTGTATGTCTGTCTTAAAATGTGTCTTTTTTATACCGTTTATTCGGGTAATGTTTTGTTTCTTTCTATCTTTTTATTAAAATAGTATTTTTACCTCATTATATTCGTTGTAGTAGACTTGTTTATGATATGAACTTTCATACCTTTCATCATCATGCAAATTATGTGGATTATCATTGGAGTGAAGAGTCAATATCATATTCATATGCGTGCTCATTGTTTCTAATTTTTCACTTCCTGCTAGATTTTGATGTTCTCTGGAAGCCCTCACGAGACTAAACTTATCCACTTGGGCCACCAAGTGGTTTAAAAGGCTTGTTGCATATGCTAAATGCAACCGTGATTCCTACGAAAGTGAGTTAGGTTTATATTTCTTGTAGAATGATTTTATGCTTTGGTTTGTTTTTGTGATCACAGGGAATAAAGAGCTTGCAGGAAGACGGAGATAATCTAAAAGATTTCTGCCAACTTTCAAATCTCGAAGCAAATGTCCCCCCAACACACCCGCCCCAACAATCAATACTCAAAACTTCTTCAACAATACAAAACAAAATAACACCACCCTCCACTAAACAATACAACAAACAAAAACCAATAAACAAAACCAAACTCCAACCAATGTGTTCTCACCTCTCTCTCTGTGTTTTCTCGAGAAGTGCTACTACCATCCTAATCTCCTCTCCTATGTAGAGTGTGCTGTCTATGTGTATGCGTGATATTGACTACAACCACCAATCTACATAAATTCAAATCATAAAACTAAAAAAATACACCCAACATCCCAAAACCCCAAATATCCCCCCCAAACAACCCACCCCACTCCAACCACAAATCATCCCATCCCCAACCCAAAAAAACAACCAATTATCTAAAACCTCACCCACAATCTAAACACACCAAAACCAACCCCAACCCCCCACAATCTAATACTTACTACAATACTCAAAAAACCCCCATCAATTACCCAACAAATCTCCCCAATCACTCCCTACATCTACCTAACCCTTCTTATACCCCTCTATGAAAATGTTGTACTCTACAGACCCAATCAACTACAGTGATATTTTAACAACTCCAATAACCCATCCAATCTCAATCATCTCCCCATCCCACGCTCAGATAAGAATAGACACACCCTAAATCCTCCGCACACTATATAATAAGAGAGCCAACATCAGAGAGACTGCATGCACATGTCAACTAGCCGCATACCAATATAGTGAAGAAAGATGTGTCTACACAACTCACATTCACATCAGAAATAGCTCTCCCATACCCCATGCCTCCTGTCCATGTAAATCTTACAATGTCCCTAGTCCTTGTGCGCTCACTCATTGCCCGTGAGATTTTATACCTCACCAAAACATCGCAAGACTCCACTATGACAGCTACCTGTGAGTTAAATAAACCTGACGAAATTCAAGACACGAGACAGAGCAGCAATTTTAAAATTTGTGACAAAATTTTCTTAAATAACTAGAATTAATCTTTGCCGAATGCACATTACCCTTTATTATTACTTGGTGAGATTTAAGCCTAATATTTCGTTTCTATCATATTACTTAAAAATCCACCAAAATATTGAGTGTGTCGGTAGTATTGTAGACTTTAAAACTTGGCTTGTACATCATTTCGAGACCTAATTGATTAGCAAGAATAGATAGTTCAAGAAGGCAACACTTAGGAAGTCACCCAAATAGCCTATATGTGTGTGTTATTCGACTTGTTACACTGACTTGTCGACCTCCCGTGATAAACCCTTTTGCTGCACTCATTATTAGTGCAAGATACCTCTAGATCACCCTTGTTAAACCAATCTATGTTTTCACCCAATGTTATATGTATCGTTACACCATTTCGCCTTAACCTACCCTGTAGTCTATAGTTATCTTTGTTTTGAAATTTCTGGCTACTTAAGTCCATGGTTCAGGGGAATGGGAAGGAAATTTTATGCATTGATGGAAGACCAATCAGTTATGATCTACAAAGACCCCCCTATATCATCACTTTTGACATTGTTCATCTCAAGTGGGGGGATGTGCGTATAATATCAAATGTTGCAGGGGCAATAATAAAAAGATATATTGCATGTTTTAGAAAGAATAAAGAAAAGAGGGTGCAACTAAAAACCACCCACGTGCTAAAGAATGTAAAAATGGTGCAAAATTAATACAAATGGAGCTAGTAGCCCATTATTGCACCAAGACATCTCAATAATTATAAAGAATATAGCTAGTAGCCCATTATTGCACCAAGTCATCCCAATACTTATGAAGAATGGAACTAGTAGCCCATTATTGAAGATCAAATTTTTAGACTTAGACTCTTAGACCCATGGATGGACAGTGGCTAGTTATGGCAACCTTAGATTTCTTTAGACTATTTGTTTTATATTAACAACCATTAAATGTATATGCCATGTCTATCATAACCTCTTTATCACCCCTTAAAACCATGTTACCCTTGTTGCCTTCGAGAATTATTTAGATCCTAATTCTAACTGGTGCAGATTTGTGTACTTTCCAAGCTTATGATAGAATACATGCTATGACTATGCATCTGAGCGACCACCTCGAAAATGAAACACTTAGACTAGTGGAGAGTTGAGTGACTTTTTATCCCCTTTTCATGAGGTGTTCGGCTTTGATGTTTTCTAGCATAAGTGTTTTATAGATTCATTTCTTAAAATGATTCTAGAGAAATCTTTTTTTGAAATATTCTAACAGGTTCTACTTGAGGGCAAGTAAGTACATACAATGGGGGGGGGGGGTATTTGATAACATCAAATATTTAATACTTTTTAGTGGCAAAATACCCCCTATATTACCTGCAAATGTTTCACTAATACTCGAAAACAAGATATTTTCTATCATTTTGTAGTTTTCAGGTGAAATACAGGAAAATGACAAGAAACAAGGGAAAAAGGGTTCAAAGTGTAATTATCTGAAGAATGTTACGACGTAACACCAAAAATGGTTACACCGCAACATATATTAAGCAAGTATGAAGATCAAGGACAACTTTACGGCGTAACACCATATCTAGTTACACCGAAACCATGTATTTAGAAGGAAATCTTACCCAAGATAGAATTACGACGTAACACCTCTTATGGTTACACCGTAACCATGAAGATCCACAAATATGGAATGAAGATCACGTACATATGGAAATTATTTGAAGGTTACGACGTAGCACAATGTTTGGTTACGCCGCAACAATTGCTTATTTATGGAATGTCGTGTAAGAAGGTTACGACGTAACACTTTTATCAGTTACGCCGTAACAGGTTTGATACCTATAAATAGAGGCCTCATTCAAGCTATTCCGACATCACTTCCTCCACAGCCAATTGGAGAGGCGAAAAAGGCTTCCAACCTTCGAAGAATTCCACCTAAAGTGCAAGGGAGATCACACTTTATTTAGTTTTTGTATTTAATCGTTCAAATATGAGTACTGTAAGAATTATGAGCTTTCAGTCTATGATTACTTCTATTTCTTGCTATGTTTTCGTTACCATGCGCGGCTAAGCACTTAAAGTGTTGGCCTAGTTATGTAGTTACTATTGTTATGATGTTTGTTTCCTGTTAGATTATGGTTTCATTAGATATTCCTTGACTATCGTGTAACCCTGGGTTTTGGTAGTACGGGTGGTTTGGACTTTGCTTGCCCTATTATTAGATTATCATGTCAATATGGGATCCATCGGGTACTAGGAAGGATCTATGACTCCATCCCTAGTGTAGGAACTAACCGGTCTTCGTACTTATCATTTAAAATACTTAAAAAGCACAGGAACTATTTTAGAGGGAGTTAATAATCTATATAGGTTATTAGATAAGTTTTGTGAATAGTTGGGATTAATCACTACAACCTAGATATCCTACCTCCTATATGATTTGAACTGAGTCAGAATCGCGAGAAGTATAGGATAGACTAAATATGCCTATTCAAGTCTATCGACCTTAGAAACCACTAATGAAACCATAGTTTAACATTGCACAGGAAAATGTTTTCATAACAGTAGTAATGAAGTAACTAGGTTAGCACGTTTTCTCTCCTGATATCCCTAACTCTTTTAATTTTCAGTACTTACTTTTATTGTTATTTATTTCAAATCAATTTAAAAATCCTTTTTAAAATGTGGCATTTCAAATTAAAACTAATTACAACTTAGCTCTTGGGACGACCTTGGATTTACCATTTTATACTACCCACGATCGAGTTCTCTGCCCGTTAGTGCGTTGTTAGGTAGATTGAGTTTTATAAATTTAAAACTTGGTAAATTATTAATTAAAAGAAAATACGCATTGGTTTTAATCTTCCATTTTAATTTAACTTGATCTTGTTCAATTATGAAAAGATTTTTCAAATGGTTTGAAATTTTCTTTTCAAGTTCTTAGTTTGTTCTAGTTAGATTTGTCATTCATGTTCATGTAAAGGAATTTTGTTATGAAGAAGATCACTTGTGTCATAAAATGAATCTGTTAGAGACAAAATTGTTTCATTATTTTCTAAAACATGATCAAAAAGTGCTTGTTCATTTTCTTCATATCTCTCAAGTAGATTAATTATAATTATATTTGTGCATTCATCAGCAATCACGCGTTTGATCAAGGTATCAATTAATGACTGATCAAAATCATCATTACAGGATACCTTATCATGGACAACCTCACCTCCAACATGATTCATATGTGATGAAGTATTAATAATCTCTCTATTATTATGGTTTAACATTTATGGATCGTTGATAGAATCTGGTTGATCATGATATTGTCCTTTGTACATGGTGAACTTGTGTTCAAATGGGTCATCAAATTCGACCTTACTGAGAATGTTAATATTCTCAGTTTCACCGTCTGGTTGAGCATTTCCAATATGTGTCAATTAAGCTACGTTTGAATGTAGCTTTATTTCTGGTTCACCCGTATCTGATCTCGCTAAAAGATCAAAATATGATGCATCTGACTGTTGCCCAGCTCCATCTTCCTCATCATAAGTCGGATTTATGTCGTTCTCAATATCTGACCCAATCTCAATGATGGTTTTCATGAATATCCATAGAGCTTCTAATTCTTGGTTCTCTCATTATGGGATTGATGCAAAAGCAATAAATTCACACTCTTCCTTTGTCAGATCAATTCTTGATTTATCTTTCTTTACTAGTAGCATTACTTCCTTGTAGAATTCAAAGTTCCTCTTCCTTAGTGATTCCGTGTAGTTTTGTGCAATGTGCCCAATCCCCTTACAGTTGAAACATCGTGGTCCAGTAGTTACAATACCCTTTCTTTTGATCCCAACATTCCTTTCTCCTGCATTGTTTGCACTATCTGTTGCATTCCCAATTTTCCCAATAGACTCAACATTAACAATGGTTCTTGCATGAATCTATCCTCTCGGTGTAGTATTTATCCTTGGTTTCTCAATCAGCCTTAATCTTGTGTTTGATGAAGTACGAAGGTTGTTGTTGTGGGTCTTATGTAGCTTTGTTGAACAACATTTGTCAACATTGCCATTGCTTTTGTCACACCAGGCATTGGATCATTCATATCAATTTTTGGTTCGTAGGTAGCGTTGACTTGAGCGGTTGAAGTGCTTGATTGATAAATGTTGTCATTGCTGCCTGAAGCATAGTTGACCAATGAGCTTTGTTGTGGTGTAAACATTTATGAGGTGTAAGGTTATTGTGGTAGATATCCTTGTGTTTGAACATATGGGTATGAGTTGTCAGTCCTGGCTACAAGTGTTAAACGATGTTAAGCCTTCCTTTCCATGTCTGCATTTATTTCATTTGCATCTTGTTGGTTATGCTTCAAATAATCAAAAAGCTATTCATTACCGACAGTATGAAGGTCTCTTGTTTGCTTGAATATTGATACAAAATGTCTTCACTCTGGTTGAAAATGATTGAGAAACTTGATGTTGGTTTCAATGGGCCTCTTGTCAAATCCGTTAGGAGCCAACTTGTTGATTAGTGTAGTGTATCTGATGTAATACGCTTCAATTGTCTCTCATGGAATGGAAGTGAACTGATCAAATTCCCAAAGAATGAGCGTTTCCTTATCTTGTTTCCCTACTTTTGAACCTTCCATATGTCGTCGAACTTTTCCCCATACCTCGTACGCACTCTTAGCAACATCTAGAGTCTAGTAAACCTCATTAGGTAGAGAAAGTAAGATAATGTTTATCGCTGCTTTGTCTGCCAAAAATTAAGATAGGTCTTGGTCTTGCACATCAACTTCAGATTGAAGTCGGATGATTGGTGTTGATGGAGGATCTTATGTTTCATCACCCAGGTCTTCTAAAAGTTTCATATGATAAGGACCTTTAAGCATAGACTCAATTAGATGTTTCCCGATTAGCTTAGTATCAAGGTATCTCATGATATGGATTTACCAAGAAATGTAATCATCACAATAAAGTATTGGGGGTCGATTTTCTGAATCAACATCGATGACGTCTTGTTGTTGAGCCATAATAAAGTAAATGAGTGATGTGATACTTGGATCATGAATGAAGATAAAAGTTGATTGTTGTGTTTGGTATTTGAAATTCGTAATCAGAAGACAAAGTATGGTTAAATTTCATAAGGTGAAATTCAACACTCGAAACGAGATTCAAAATTCGTAATAGCAGTCAAAGAAAGTCAAAATTCGGAATGAAAGTCAACAAAAGTCAAACTTCGCAATGAAAGTCAACAAAAGTCAAACTTGGTAAGGAATGTAAAATCAATTTCTAAACTATGAAGGTTTGAGAGTTTGAAACTCGTAACCTTTTAAATTCCAAAATTCGTAATGAACTATTAAACCAAAATTCGTAACTCATTTTTGAATCCAAAATTCGTAACTCCTTTTTGAATCAAAAATTCGTAACTTCTCAAGATTCCAACTTCGCAACAAAAAGTCAAAACTTTTTAGACCCTTTGTGAATTCAATATTGGTAACCAAAATTCATAACCACATGGAAAATAAAACCCGTAAGTGTTATTCCCAAAATTCGCAATCAAACTTGTAAGGACCACTAGTACCTGTTTAAGTCCAATAACAAATTCGTAAAGCCCAAAGAGAAATTCGTAACACCCAATAGCCAAATTTGTAACTTCCTTATGATATCCCACAAGCAAACTCTTAACGGTTGTATTCAAAAATTCTCAAGGCAAAATTCGTAAGCCCTTAAACTTTAAAACTCGTAACCAAACTTCGTAATGTGAGATGGTTAAGTACCAAACTCGTAACTAGGAAAACTCGTAAGCAATTTTACAAAAAGACCCTTTACTAGTTTCTTAAATAACTTACGGAATCAAAATAAAGGTTGCGAATTTCAAAAGATCGAAATTTTAAATCTATGTTGCTAAATTAGGTTCTTAGAAATAAGGGAATTTTTTTATCAAAAGTACTATGTTGCGAAATTTACAGAAGAAAGTCGTGAATTTTGAAGCTTTCGAATTTCCAATGTTGCGAATTTCAAAAATGTTGTGAATTTCACAAAGTTGTGAATTATCAAAGCTTGAGAATTTGCATTCCCTAAAATAACGGAGCACCTACTCATACTACTTGTACTATTTGTACTATTGCGAAAATATGAAGGTTGCGAATTTATAAAAATGTTCCGAATTTATCAAAAAGTTGTGAATTTACTCAATTGCAAAAATTTTCCCATAAAACAAGGAGCACTAGTTGTCCTTTTGTACTACTTCTGAATTTCATATGAAGATTCTAATTTTAAAAATTCTAGAATTTTTCCTTCTGAGCTAGATTTTGAATTTCATAACCCGAAATCAAACACACTTAATCGACCAAACAACCTATTTTTAACAATTTTCAACCCATTCCTTTTCACAAAACTTTAAACTCTACATATAACTTAAAAATGCAACCTTTTAAGTTTTAAAAGCGATTTTACCTTAAGAATTTAAAGAAGCTTGCAAATTTCCAAAGGAAGGTTACGCTTTGGATTTTGGAGGTGATTTGGTGTTCGAATCGTGTAACAATCACTCTATATTCAAACCTTGAGCTCTGATACCATTGTAGGACATAAATATGTTATCAAATCACACCAATATGAAAATAAATTCTAGAGAGATAAATGTAGAGAGAAGTAAGGGAGAAATGGTGGTGGTAGTATAACAAGAGAAAGTCTTACACACACACACACCCTCTCCTAAGCATGGGAGAGGCATATTTGTTACAAGAAATGCCTTAATGGGCCGAATAAGGGTCTAAGCCCGTGGATTAAGCTAACCTAATTAGCCTATTACTATTACATAGTTCATAAAGTTAATCGACCTATTAATCGCCATTTTTTATTTCTGACAGTTCCCATTCATGTTCAATCTCAACAAGAGGGATATACCGATTTAGACTCGCTCAATGATATGTCATGTTGTGTTAGATTTATTAACCGCATATGTTTATTTCAATAAACACATATTCTAAATTTGTATGCTTTATTTTCTAAACCACTCAAGAGAAACTTTATTTTAAGCTAAGGGATCAAATCTAGCTCAGAAGGAAAATTGTTTCTCATATGTTAACAACATATGTGATTTAACAAAACAAACAAACATAATGCTCCCACTAGCTCTTAGGTGTACTCTCAAGTTATCTTAGTTCTAATAAAAATCAAATAACTTATATAATAATTAAACTTAACATTCAGCTCCTAGATGCGTGCTATGATCTATACTTGGATTCTTGCATTTTGTACACTTCTTAGAGATTATTTGAATTCATAAACATTTTGATTAAACACCATCCTCGCAAAGGCAATCATTCATGAAAGAGTTTTGATATTCCATTGCCATATTTCATATTTATGAAAACAAGTATGACAATTAATCATCTTTATATGATTAATGCACTTAGAAAGGAAAAGTTAATCACAATCAATTTCTTTAGTATGAGTAGAATCATGTCACATGGCGTGCATTAAATATGAGTACAATTTTGTCCATATGAGTCTTCTCTCTTAAGAACTCATTTTAACCTCACAGATTTAACCGATTGGTAAAAGATCAATTAAGTTCCAAAAATGATTATCTTTTTGTCCTGCATCTTTGCATTTATAGTTTTGAGTCATTAATCGGTTTCAAGAACCGACAATGCAACTCTATGGTTAGCAGGCTCACCATTGATCCTCTAACTCATATTCCTCAGCATTGATATAAAAACATATCACTCAAGTGCTTGTGGTATCCTTGCGGATCTATGAATGAGAGTTACATCATTCTTTGGTTTAGCATTTACGTGTTTAGCATTAGAATGACACTCGCTAGTGTATTTCAAAGGTTATGTATTTTGTTTTTGAATATCTTCAAGATCTAAAGATGCTCCTACTTGGTTCTTATAAGAAGAGACTATTTTCCAAATACTTTGCATTTTGAGCAACACTAAATTGTTGTCATTTGGGACATTCAAGATACTTGACAGATCTCGACTCGAGTTTGTTAACTACACGCTTTAAATGATATTAACAATTTCAAAAATTCAATCAAGACTTGATAGGATTCTATTAGAGATAAATAATAGGCCCAAGCCTAGTTTGTGGGTAAAAGGTCCATTAGGGTTCTATGTTATTTGTCATTATAAATAGTCAATAATAAGAATGCAATCCCTACGGGGTTATCATTCAACATGGTATCAGAGCCCACAGTCCACAAACCCTAAACCCTAATGGACCCAAAGCCCAAAGACCAGACTTGGGCCAATGACTCGTCTAACAGATTCATCCCTTTCCTTTTATAGAAAGGTTTCGTAATTACCTTTTAGGTTGGAGTCATATTAAATATATTCTTGACATACTCAATTTTCTAACCCTAATTGATTTGGGGGTAGAGTAGTTGAAGTTATCAAAAGATGAAACAATTCCATAAGAGTTTGATTTAATACTCTAGACATACCATAAAGATGTGATATTCTATGAGTATTTGAATTGTGAGACTACACCACAATTCCTTAGAAAACTTAATAATCTTTAGGTCACATACATGTCAATTGTGTCGAACCTAATTGAATACACAGTATTTTAAAACTAATTGCATGTTATAACGTATACGTCTTTGAATAGTTCAAGGACTCTATGTACATGTCTTTAAAAGAAGATATAACACGTTAACTATATGTTATAAGCCTTTGAATAATACAAGGACTTCGTGTTTATATCCGTACAAGAAGATATAACAAGTTAACTATTACTTTATGTTATGAATCATTAATTAATTCAAGGAATTTATATTTATGTCTTAACAAGAAGACATAATTATACTAACTAAATTAATTATGAACGCCTATTCTTGGGTTCAATAGTAATTTCAAGTTAATTTCATACTTCATGTTTATGACTTTACAATAAAACATAATCATATTGACTAAAGCATATAGTCAACGTGCTGAAGTAGCATTATATTATATCTTAACATTTGTTCTCGATAGGGCAACATACATTTTATGTGTATACGTTCTAATAGAATAATCAAATTTCTTACCTTGTGGTCAAGAGAAACCATTAATCATATTGTTATATGTTGTTCCTTGCACACACTTAATATTTCTCCCACTTTGCATGACATAACATCATCTATGTAGACAAATAACACGATGCCGCTTGTTTATGTGAACAATATGATAGGGTCATAAATATTAGCATTACAAGTAGATGTAGAACCATATCGTTTAATAAGAAATCATGCACGACTATTCTATAGATAACTGGTATGTGCATAAATACACATACCTTTTACCTAATAAAACAAGCTAAAAAGACCAATAATGACCAAAAATACATGAGAAATGCATTGTATATGTGTATTTTGTGATTTGTGTCTTGCAGGTACCAGCTATTTAACAAAAGGACAAAAACAAGGTAAAACGAACACAACCAAGCACGGGAATGGAATGAGTGCAAGAAATCGAAGCCGAAGGCGTATACATCTTTTAATGGACCAACCCGTACCCATTTTAAATAGGTCGGGTCAGCCCATTATAGATTTATACTATACTAAGCCTAAATCTATAGTCCACCAAATTAACAAATCCATAAACCATATCACTTAACCCTTGGCCTAATTTATAAGCCCAATTCAAATCTTGGTCAAAAACCCATTTATAACTCACCAGGTCAAACACGGGTCAAGATCAAAGTTACTGTGCCTCTTCCCCATTTCCCTCTCTTTTACACAAAACACACGCAGGTAAAATCCCTCTTCACTTTCACCCTTTCACTCTATAGTGCTTCTAGAAGTCCAAGCCTGACACAAGTTCTGACACCAACGAATAACACGCTGGTAATCCTTTTGCATCTAATTGGTTGAAAGGATATGGCATCAAATCTAGGGCTCAAAATGATGGATGGAAGGTTGTTATAATTGAAAGGTCAGGATTGATGATTGAGGGATGCTCCAAAGGGCTATAAGGTTCACTTCCTCCCTATAAATAGAGAAGATGGATCACACAGAGAAGGCATCTAGGAGTAGGAGTAGAGTAGTGTAGCTTATTAGCTTATTAGTTGCTTATTTTAGCTTATTGTTCTTTCTCTAATGTAATTTTCTTTTACAAAAGCTTGTAACCTCTTTTTAAGATTAATAAAAGTTCAATTTAAATTATGTTTTGATTTTGTTTTACTCTTTAAGCAGTCATGGTTTAAATTCGTTTTGATATAAATAAGCTCTTCAATTCCGAATAAGCTATCATTTAGTCTGTTAAGCTTGTTTTAAGCTTAATAAGCTCATTGCTCAAACTACCTTAAAAGGGGTCTAGAATAAGCCATTTGGAAGATAATCCATTTCTGGAAGGGCTTATGGGACTTATTCTTAGATGATTATTAAGCTAGCTTGTAGATTAGCTCTATTTGAGCATTTATAATCCATGTTTGAGCTGGGATCAAAGGTGCATTTACTCTTTCTCTTTTAAGCTTAGTTTCCTCTTTATTTCATAAATTTGCTTATTACTGCTTTTTTCCTTGCTAATTTCTGTTGATTATTGCTTATTTAGTCTTATTAGATCTCTTTGATGCTTATTAGTTGTTGTGCTCAGCTTATGAGTCATTTGAATGGACTCATCATATGAACTGCCCTTTTGAATGCCTTAAAACTGCTTATTATGCATTTGCTTAACCTAGTGCTTAATTTCCTGATCTAATTGCTTATTTGTCTTTTTATAGCTTAGATATTAATCTGTTTTTATGTTTTAAGTCTTGTCATAATATGTTTTAAGCTTAATATAGTTTTAAGTTGTTTTAAAGGGGTGTTTGGCACAAGCAGTCTTAACATAGTTAAGACTGCTTGTGTAGCTTTTAGGTTCCAAAATAGGTTTAATAAGCTTTAATTAAGTCTATAAAAAAGTTTTCATAAGCTCAAAGTTAGATTTGTCAAGTTTAGAAGTTTGTTTTTCTAATCCTTAATCCTGCTAGCTTAGATCTTGTCATTTAAGCAATCTGTGTTATTTTGAGTTTTTAGTAGATTAATTAGCTTAAGTTTAGTTTCATTTTGCTTATTGAGTCAAGTTAGTAAGTTGTCTTAAGTTTTTAGTCTTTTATTTTGCTTATTGAGTCTAATTTTTAAGTTTCAAATATGTCACTTAAATTCCAAAAATCAAAAAAATAGTAGTATAATCTGTCATATTTAACTTCTCTTTTCTAGCTTATTTCTCAAAGTAATTTGCTTAATTTTTGCTTATTTATGTCATTAGCCTATGGTACTTTATCTGTTTTGATCTTTCAGCTTAATATCTATAGCTTATGTGTCTTAAAAGCTAGCTTGAAATTTGGTCAAAAGCCCTTTCAAAAACTTTTATTTTTGTTTTACGTGTCAATCTGTCTTTATGACTTTTTCTGCTTTTTCAGCTTAATAATTGTGCTTATTTCCAGTCCTTATTGCTTATTAAGTCTAGGACTAGTTCTGTTTTTGCTTATTTTTATTTCTTATTAAGTCTTAAATAAGTCAATCAGTTTAGCTTAGTAGCTTATAGTAGATAGATCTGCCATTTTTATGTTTTCTTTTCAAGCTTATTTTTTATCTATTTTGCTTAAATTCCAGCTTATTTAAGTTCTTTGAATGTTGATCTTAATATGTTCTAGCTTTTTAAAGTTTTAACTTTAGCTTTTAGTCTTTAAATTAGCTTTTAAAACCACTCAGTATAAACTGAGTTTTTGATTAAAAACCAAACTATCATTTTGATTTTTGCTTTTTTATAGCTTAAAAATGAGTTTTGTCAAAAAGTTCAATTATTAAAGTTGCTTATTTTAGTTGGTAGTTTAGCTTTTTTAAATAAAATAATAATAATAATAATATTTTGTCAAAAAGGAAGGCCACAGGTTTCGAACCTGTGACCTCCCCTTAACACACCCAACACTTTTAACACACCTCCTTAACCATCTGCGCCCTGGGGTCTTTTCTAAAAGACTCTAGTTTTAAGGGTATTTTGACTATTAAGTGTTCTAAGTTGTTTTGCTTATTTACAGCTTATTAGCATAAGTTCTTTAGCCAGTTTTATTTTTCTTAGGTTTAGAATTGTTTAAAGTATTTTCTGTAATTTTTCTAGAATTTTTAAAATTAGTTTACTATTTTTAATTATTTATCTAGATTAAATCCGTTTTTAATTCAAATTAAATAAAATAAAAACCAAAAAAATATAATTCTTTTTCTGAAAATTATTTTTAGTCATTTAGGATTTTTAGAAATTGAATTAGCATTTTTAGTGTTAAAATTTGATTTAGTTGCTTAAACGTCGTTTTTAAATTCCCGTTAACGTTTTCGTGTTTAATTTCTTAAATGCTTTAAATGCTTTAATTGTTTACTTGCGTTTGTTTGTTTTTGCATTTATATTTGTAGAAATAAAAAACCAAATCAGAATCTTTAAAATTATTCAAATCACGCGATCACGAACTTAACCGATTCTCAATTCACGCTTCGTCGAGGAAACGACCCGGGAGGTTTTTGAACTTACTTTGGTTAAAAGTAATCTTCTAGAAGCCTTTTGGAAAACTTATCTTATACTATTATTGATAATTGGTATTTTAGTTATATATATATATATATATATATATATATATATATATATATATACTATTATATTAAGAATCAATAACACTTCAGGAAGCAACATCCGAAAAGCGATAGGTGATCTTATAAATAAGATGCAATGATCCTTAAAATAATGGTTGTTCATATTTGGAAAGCAATGTATTATTTTTAGGTCAACTAGAAATAATATGGGTTACTAACAAGATAATAATCTTGTAATTCCCACTGAATTAGACAACATTACATGAATGTCTTTTTTAGTAGTAAAACACAAAGCTCCTACTAGATTTGTCAATATTGTAAGTGTTACATCACTAGTAGAAAGCAAATAACGTTTTATTTACTTTCTTACTCTCTTTGAAAGCCTACTAGTAGCAATGTACTTAGGTTTTGAAAGAAGTGTATGTATTTTTACTATGTGGATGAAGGACTAGCCATTAATGTTATTCATTAACTCAAATATTGGCATGCAGTTTCCTCCTTAATTGACCCACTTTACCATAAAGGTGTGTAGCACCTTTATCTGGTTAAAGCAAACAACTAGCTAAATCATGCTAGTTTGTCTTTACCACTTTTGCTATTATATTTTCATTTTCTAATCAAAAACTCATAAGGTGTCTTGATACTATCAAGATGTTATCATTTGGTAGCTATAGAAACGTTTTATTTAGTTATCCAAATACCTTATATGGTTTAAAGATTTCAAAACTGCATTAGGGTGATGAAGTCATCTTGAAAGAATAAGATGTGCAATCAACATAATCATTTAAGTTTGCTATGAGTTCGATTAGAATTAGGATAATTTCAATCCTTCATATTATATCTTTCTCGAGCAAGGAAAATGGTAGGAATAAGTCTCTCTCTCTTTCTTTCTTACAAGGAAAGGAGACTCAGTTTGTCTTCTTCATGAAAAGAACAATGTTTCATTTGCGATTTTGTTGCATTATGTTAGGATATATCATTTCTGCTGACTAAGTCATTTCTGTTGATATAGTTCATTTCTGCTGATAGTATATCAAGTACTTCATTTCTGCTGATAGTTAATCATTTATGCTGATAGTAATA
>BQNB010044386.1:0-42783 GCA_026074375.1 Tanacetum coccineum | reverse complement strand
AAGTATATAAGTTTGCTAATAAGCTTTTGATACTCGGTAACATTATCAAGCAAAGGATCAGTATCACTTGGTTCACTAGTCAAAGATATATTAGGCTGCATAGGAAAATTAGATGGTTTTCTTGCAAGTAAACCAAATTCATCAATAAGCTTAAGACAATACTTTCTTTGATTGAAACAAATACCCTTAGGAGTATCTAAAACCTAATTCCAAGAAAGTATTTCAACTTCTCTAAGTCTTTGATCATAAACTTTGTTTTAAGAAATTGCTTAACCTTTTCAATTTCAGTTAAACTATTCCCAGTTATGATTATATCATCAACATAAACTAACAAAGCAATGAAAACATCACCAAAGGACTTAGTGAATATACTATAATAACTTTTACTCTGCATAAAATTATTTTCAAGCAAAGCATCAGTAAGCTTAGCATTTCATTGCCTAGGAGCCTGCTTAAGACCATATAAAGACATATTAAGTTTACACACTTTAGTCTCATTATCAGGAAAATAACCAGGAGGTAAAGTCATATAAACAGTTTCTTCTAAGTCACCATACAGAAAATCATTATTAATATCCATTTGAAACAAGGACCAACCATTTTGCACAACAAGATTAATCAAACATCTAATAGTAACAATCTTAACAACATGAGAGAAGGTTTCATCAAAATCTATTCTTTCCCTTTGATTGAAACCTTTGGCAACTAACATTGCCTTGTATCTTTCTATTTCTCCATCAGATTTGTATTTAATTTTCCAAACCCATTTAGAACCAATGGCCTTTCTCCCAACAGGAAGATCAACAACTTCCCATGTATTATTTCTATATAAGGGATCCATCTCAGCATTCATAGCATCAACCCAATGCTTATGCTAAGAAGCCTCAAGATAAGTTTTGGGTCAACACCCTTATTAAGCATAGCTGCAAAACAATAATTTCCCTTACTCAAATAAGAGTAATTAACATACTTTTCAAGACCATATTTTACTTTTGAATCAACAATAAAATCATTAATTTTTTTTAGAAAAACAAAAGTTCTAGAAAACCTTCTTAAGTTTTAAGCACCATTGTTATCTTTACTGACATTATCCTGAGATTGATCATGTAGACCATTACCCTCAGAATTACTATTATTCTCCTCATCGGCTGCAAAACTTCCATTCTCACTGGTAAAGGCATCTGCATCCTGAGAATGCCCTGCATCATTCTCATTTGAGAATGCAGAAGTACTGCCAGAGTGAGAAGGTGAATTACCATGCCTGATAAGGCTGGGGTTCCTTTCTCCTCATCATTGGGTATTTCAGGTAGGTCATCAAGAGTATTAGTGTTGAAAAAATTCATATGATTTACATCTTGAATAGAATTATCAATTCTAGTTGAGTTATTTTGCTTAAAAGGAAATATATCCTCAAAAAACTTAACATCCCTTTAATAGATAATCTGTTTATTATTAAGACTCCACAATTTATACCCTTTCTTAGAATTTGAATATCCAACAAGAACATACTTTTCAGACATACTTCCAAATTTATCATGACTATTAAGAATAGTAGCATAAGCCAAACAACCATAAGATCTCAAATGTTTGAGAGAATGAAGCTTATTATACACTAGGTCATAAGGAGATTTTCCATTCAGCACAGAGGTAGGTAATCTGTTAATCAAATAGGTAGCAATTAGAACACATTCAGACCACACATTTAAAGGAATCCCTTTCTGAAAAAGAAGGAATCTAGCAACATTAAGAAGGTGTCCATGCTTCCTTTCAACAATTCCATTTTGTTAAGGGGTATAACTACATGAGGTCTGGTGAATAATACCATTAGATTCACATAAACTATAAAACTGTTGATTAACAAATTCAGTACCATTATCACTCCTAAAGACCTTAATGTTTCTATTAAACTGAGTTTTAATGAGATTATAAAACATCATTATATTTTGGAAAACTTCAGTCTTAGATTTAAGCAAATAAACCCAAACAACCCTTGAAAAATCATCCACAATGGTCAAGAAAAATTTAAACCCCTCTCTACAAGTGACTTTAAAAGGTCCCCACAAATCAAGATGAACCAGTTCACCTAATTCAGTTGACACATGATCACTAAGAAGAAAAGGTTCTCTAGTCTGTTTAGTTCTTTGACAAGTGTCACAAATCAATTCAGTGTTTTTATTGTCAAAATTTAAAGTAGGTTTTAAAACATCCAAGAGTTGGTTGGTAGGATGACCAAGTCTACAATGCCAAGTTTGTTTAGATAAAAAACATACATTATTACTTTTAACATTCTCAAAATTTATACCTTAATTTCCATCAAAGTAATATAATCCACCAATTTGTTTACCAGTACCTAGAATTTTTCATTTCCTCAAATCCTGGTTCATCACATAACAATACATTTCATCAAATGCAATCACAAGTTTACTATCTCTAGCAACTTTATGAACACTCATCAAACTAACACAATATTCAGGCACAACCAAACCATCATATAAAGTCAAGTAATCAGTCAAAGGCATATTTCCTATTTTAGTAATAAAATCCTCAATCCTATTAGGATAAGTCACTTTAATTTTTAAGTAAGAAATATCAATGACATTAGTAAGACTCTTATCAGAGTAAGTTATGTGTTGATTAGCACATGAATTAGTAATTAGTCCTTTAGAGATAAGTTTAGAATTCGTAGAGCTATTACAGTACTAGAATTCATATAAGTTCTTGCCATATTAGAGTGAACTCCTTTTCCATTGACATAATTCTCTTTCATTAATGAAATCAGAGTAGCCATTTGTTCATCAGAAAATCCATTGGCAGAACTAGAACCAACAGCATAATTAGAAACATTTTTTCCTTTAAGATTTGAACCAGCTTTTCTTTTCCTAAAATCAACAGGATATCTAATTATTTTAAAGCATTTTTCAATAGTATGACCATTGAAACCATAATTTTCACAAACCAAGTTAGAACCCCCAGCAGTTCTCCTTTTCCCATTATCATTAGGTCTATTATTATTAGAAGGTCTTGAGAAACTAGTAGAGGTTTGAGACCTTTGAAAATTCCCTCTGTTAAGAGCATTGATATTAAAAGCAGAAGTCTAAGACCTCTAAGAGGTTCCAGACACACTACCAGTAGCAATCCTGTGAGATTCCTCACTGGATATGATAGCATAAGCACTCCTAACATCAGGAAGATTTTCTCTAGAAAGGATAGAACTCCTAATTTGCATGTAAGTATCATCAAGACCCATTAGAAATTGCATAAGTTTCATTAACTGATTGTGTTTTTAGAAATCATCAGCAGCATGACAAGTACATCTAGGCAATTCTATCAAGGCATCAAATTGTTTCCAAAGAGCATTCAACTTATGATAATAATCGGCAATAGAAGATCCATTTTGACTTAAGGTATGAATTTTATGATGCAAGCTAAAAGTCACAGAACCATCTACTTTATCATAAGTTTCTTTAAGTTCATCCCAAACATGTTATAGCCCTTTTTGAAAAAATTTGACCAAGGAAGAGTTTCTCATAAATAGAGTTTAAAATCCACCCCAAAACCACAGCATTGACCCTATCCCATTGTCTCCCTAAAAATTCATCTGTATTTTTACCCTCTAATGCAAGTAACATAGCACAAGACTAAACTTGATAGTTCTCAGTCCCCTTTAATTTCACAGAGACAACAGTTAAGGCCACATAATCATTGGGATGCAATTGTAAAGGGTGGCTACCATCAAGTGTACTGATTAAGGTAACATTATCAACATCACTTCCATAATCATATTTACCATCAGAATAACCATGAAGAGACATGATTACTAATACTAATGAAAAAGAAACAAGAATAAAAAGAACAAGTTTAAAGAGTTCTCAGGCTTCCTTGCCACTTAAGTGGTAGGTCAAGGGCAGCTAAACTTGATCTTAAAAACAATCAATTAAAGAGAAAGAGTGTGAGAGGTGTTGCAGAGCACACAATCAGCAATAATAGCGGAAGACCTTCTTACTATCCTTTGATTCACTTAGTCAAAGAATAGAAAAAACCCTAGAATCTTTAATTCCAATATACCAAACCTTAATTTCAAAATTAGGGTTTTTCCTTCAACAATACCCAAAACCAATCAAGAATACCAGCAGATCAAGTAACAGTAATCAACTAAAACCAAGAAGCCTTCAAATATCAAAAGCCCCAAATTTCCAAACCCTAATTTTCTAAAAAAAATAGGTTATTTCAAGAAAACGTTTCTCTTATCAAAGATATATCAATTAACAATCGTTAATTGATCAAAACCACTTGTATTAATAAAACCCTTGTTTTTAAAATCAGAACCAGTAGGAAAACCTGGCTCTGATACCATGAACAAATTTTATTAAACAGAACAATGATCTTGAATCTCAATTAAAGATCTAAACAATCTCTCACAAACAAATCAAAACAGCTTGATCTTAATCAAGAACACAAAACCAAATCACCACTGCTAATCAGATGTGATTCAATCACCTAATTAGTGATTGTTCTATCATAAAGAATGATCAACAAGATCAGATACAAATTTTCTAGAGAAAGAAGGAGAGGAGCGTATATCTTTTGAGAGAGAAAGGATTTTTAAGGTTATGAATAAACTTAACCCAGACTTGGGCTTAAATACCCAACTGAGAATCTGTTCTTGACACCTTTGGTCCTTCATCTTTAAGACTTGAACTTCTTGAGCCCAAAGTAACTCAAACTACAATATAACATTGACAGAATTAGTCTCTGAGATATAAGAAAGAATAAGATTACTCTTAACACTATTACTTCTTTTGAGTAACAATTGTTTGTTATTAACTCAAAAATATGTTTTCTTTTTCTTTTCTATTTTTTTAAAAAGTTATTTAAAGTTTTTCGATTTTCTATAAACATCTTTATTCGTTTTTTTATAAATACTTCCTTATTATACCATATTTTACACACTTCTCCACTATAATTCATAACACATTATTTTCTACTTCACTCATTTTTTCTCACCAAAATGAATCCCAACCAACACAACCTACAATGGATAAACGGTATGCTCAACGACCCCAAAACCAAATTCCGGGATCATCTAATCCCAACACGCAACTTCGAGGCTCGTCTAATCCCAACACACAAATGCCTTACTATCCCAACTATAACCTGTATCTTAATCCCTATCAACAAGTTGCATTTTAACAATGACAACTTCAACAAGAATTCCAAAATACTCAAATTTCTCAGCAACAACTAAACCGACCATCAATCCAACCAACCCCAACAACCACAAGAAGAGGAAGCCGACACGACCCCGACGTCGGCCAAAAACAAAATGAAAACGTTTGAAGAAAATGTCTAAGGTAGCCCGTGATACGAGAGGCGAGGGGATGGGTACTCGCAACTTTTGGAGCCAAGACGTGAGACAAGGAAATGGGACTACAAAATATGGGTGTTTGGATCGACAAATTAGTTCAAAAAAGAGGCCATTTGAATTCCGGTACCTAAACCGGAATTTCTCGTTTTGGTATCGTACCGTTTTCTAGTGGCACCAATTTTTTTTTGGACGAGTTTCATGGTACCGGTACCGTACCGGGTAATGAAATCCGGTACCGGTACGGTTCCGATACCATATCGTTTTTCCGGTACCCATGCTCATCCTTAAATAAAAGGGATGGATTATTGGTACCCTTTAAAACAACAACAATACCTCTTATGATTTTCGGGTTTTATATTTTTTTTAACTTTTAAAATTTTTAAATTTTGTTTATATTAAAAAACTATAAAACTGAAAGTACGAAACATAAAATATAAAGTTTAATAAGTCAAAAGCAATAAACTGATAAAAAATTCGAAATAAAAATTAATAGAAAAACTATGTTATACACAGAGAGGTTTAGAAAGTATTACTTATAGATAATGAGGTATTCATAACACTACCCTTAGAGCCTTGGGTGTCATAACGTCAGGCTTGGCGTTATGCTGAGCTGGCCGCCGCATTGCCGGCGTTATGACACCGACCCCCCTCCAAAAGCAACGGCGTTACCGCCCAAGTTGATGCACCAACGACCCAACTAACGTGAATTTCTCTTTCTTTTTTTTGCTTTTTAAATGTATTTTTGGTGTTTATAGGTTGATTATGTGTGCTTGACTGTGTGTAGTGTATGTGTGTTTTTCAGTGTGTGTGTGTATTTTTAGAGTTTCTAACGAAGAAGAAAATGGAATATGTATTGTTTTTTTTAAGTTTTTACTTTATACCTTTTGAGTTTTAAAAGTTCAAACTTTATACCGTTTAAGTTTTAAAAGTATTTTGGTATGGGTTAAAAATATGTAGTGTGTTTTTTTTGTTTTTTATTTCATTTATATTTTTAGTTTTATATAATTTGTATTTTATTTAATAAATGAAAATATATTATGTTTAAATAAATAGAAAAGAAAAAAAATTGGGTCCCAAAAGTGGTGTTAAAATGATGTTATGATTGCAGGGGTTTTTTTAGGTGTTGGTATTGAAATGTTAAAACTGATATGACGGTGTTTTGATGTTATGACATTTTAGCCTCTTAATAAAAACCCTTTGAATTATACATTAAAGGGATCTAATATGAAATGTAAGGGCCCGTTTAGTTTCACATATTTTTAAAAGGATTAGGATTTGACACTAAAATATGTTGTTTGGTAGCACTATCTCACTATTCTGTTTGGACTTAAATCACAATATTCTACCGTGCTCAAAAGGAGGCTATTTACCCTCCTTTCATTATTATATCCCAATTGTGTAGGTCCACTTCAAATTTCATCCACTTATTCTTTTTTTTATTATTTCCGGGTCAAACCGGTTTTGTGCTAAAATAAAAAAATTATTCATACTTCAAGCGTGTAGAGAAAAACGCTATGTATCTTTCGTATGCAAGTTAAAAACAATACAGTATCTAATAGGAATGCTATTATTAAACTAATATCAACTACTTTTTTCACATCCATCAAAGTCATTCAAGTAAGTAAGGCACTGCAACATCCCCACGCCTAACAACTCCACATAAAAACTCCACATATACATGTGGCATTATTAGTTCCCCCAATCACATATCTATGACATTTTTTTTTTTTTTTCACTACCCACCAAGATGTTTGACACAATATGGTGTAATTTTTTTTGTATAAAATGGTTGTGAGATCTAGTATTCCACTCAGTAAAATAATATTGGTACAGTATAAAAAGAAAAGCTCTCTAATAAAGAGCGAGCACTATCAATGCATTGATAAGAGCACTATCAAAGAGTTAAACGTGTGTATTGCATCAACACTTGCATGACTCATCACTCATTACTCATTACTTATCACACCTCAAACCAACTTTTATTCTTATTTTCTTAACATCCTTTATCCCATTCCCCTTTCTCTAACTAAACAGAAGCTCACAAAAGTAACCCAACACAGACCGATCCCCATTTTCAACAACCTGTCACTACATAATGTTACTCTACCCCCACGTACAAGAAACCGAAAATGCAATCATTGGTATCTACCAAAATTATTTTAGAAAGCGTTTGAGTCATTTACACGACCAGCATGTCCAATCGCATCATCTGTTGTCACGTCATTCTACCTTATTTTCTTTAACATAGGTTGAACCGACCGGTTTCCGGTCCGGCGGTTCAACCCGGGTCAACCAAACCCGGCGGTTCAATCCGGTTGCAGTTTAAGCAAAAACTCGGCTCACAACGAACCGGTCATGGCTCCGGTTCCCGGTCCAACCGGCAGGGTCAAACCGGTTTTTAAAACATCGAAGGAGGCTATCTACCCTCCTTTCATTATTATATCCCAATTGTGTAGGCCCACTTTAAATTTCATCCACTTTTTTTTTTATATAATTAATTTTAATTTTAATTTATAAATATATCTTTAAATATTTATTTTTTCACCTCTTACATCAAATCCAATCCTAACGCCTAAGTGTTTTTCGAACAAATCCGTAACCTATTTGGATTGGATGACCCGGAGTTTGAGCAAATCCATAACTCCAATTATTGTGGATTCCTATATAAATAATCTAAAATGGAACGATTATCTCTTGGAAAATAAAAAACGTTTTCCAACGAAAACTGCAATCATAATTTTATTACCCAATAAACAAATATCGCAAGTCACAAGTTTCAAGTATCGTCCACAAATTGTAGTCTATTATTATCATTTGTGTTAATAAAAACTGGATTAAATTCTTATAAAACGGTAGAAAGAGCTTCTTTATAGACCACATTTAAAAATACAATCAAATATATTTGGTGGGCATGACCAAGTCTTATCCGTTATTGTTTATTGGCGACTTAAACATATGATAATCATTAATTGAATATTTGATCAAGATTGGATATAGGCAGGGCCGTCTTGTGGTTTTTGATGGTCCTAGGCGATAACAATAAATGGGCCCTATTATACTTGTAATCTAAAGAAAAATTGCATATAAACTTAAATTATATTGCTCATATATGTTAAAAACTATACGTATTTATACGCAAAACTAATACAAATGTGACCCCTTTAAAGTGGAGGCCCCGTGCGGCGGCACCTATTGCACACCCCTCTAAGACCCCTCTGGATATATGATATCTATACTTGTGACAAAACAGCCAACGCCGAATCACGTTTTTAGGTTTTGGCTTGAAATAAATTCACATTGTTAATGGTTGATTAGATACAAAACAAATATATTAAATAAAGGATTTTTTTAACTTATGCTTTTAAGACATAATTAAAAAAGGTCATACTGTCTGCGTATCACAATCTGAATGGCCCGATGATGTGGATCATTCGATGACTGCTAGTCATTCTGAAAGTGACACAAATGCTGCAGTCTTTTTTAACTTGTGCCCGTGAGGGATAAGTTAAAAAATCCCTTAAATAAAACATTGCTATAGTATTGTATACCTTCACAATACTATATCAAATTTAAACACTCATTTATACATAGCCGCATTTCACTTTACAACTTCTTCAACCTCCTTCATCTTCTTTCCTCTTCTTAACTGGAAACAACCTTTCATTATATCAAATTTAAACACAATCAAGAAAATAGAAACACTAATAATCGACCGATTTATTGACCCGCATAGCCCGATTCGAACGATTTAACCCGCCTAGGCGGGATGTTGACCGCCTTTTGACCAAAACGCCTAATTCGACCGATTTAGTGTATCTCCGACTAGCGCCTAGGCGACCGCCTATGCCGCTTTTTACAACACTGATCAGAGGTCGAACTATCTTTATCACTAGATTTCTTTTTAGCCTTCAAGGCAAGAGATCTACTTTGTTCTCTTTTGCCTTTGACCATTTTGGAATCTTTATTTATTATCACTTCATAAACTTTTAAATTTCCAATAAGTTCATCAAGTGATAGTGATGTCAAATCCTTCGACTCTTCAATAGCCGTAATCTTTGCTATCCATTTAGGATGAAGTGCCCTAAGAAATTTTCTAACATAGTTCTTACTAGAAAAACCTTCATCAAGTGCTTTTAGACTAGTAATAATAGTGTTAAATCTAGCAAATTCATTATCTATCAATTCCTTTTTTGGAATCGTAAATTGTTCATATTGTTGAACAAGAAGATCTATTTTATTATCTTTGACTTGACTATTACTTTGGTGAGTGATTAATAAAGTATCCCAAATTTATTTTGCGGTTTTACACATAAAAATTCTTTCATGTTCTTTACGTGGAAAAGCATTATAAATTATCATTTTAGCCTCATTATTTTTAGCAAGTTTCTTTTTAAGATCATCGCTTTGTTTGTCAAATGGTACAATTTCATCATTTTTAGTTTCGGAATTATTTTGAACGAAAGGAAAATCACCATAGGTAATAATATGCCAAAGATCTAGATCTTTTGATTTCACATAAGTTTCGAATCTATTTTTCCAATAAATAAATCCATCACTTTCAAATAGTGGTGATCTTTGCATAGATTGCCCTTCTAAATATTTTTCTGATTCCATAGATCGATTCAAGTTTTAAAATATAATTTATTTTAAAAATCTTGTTTGACGTGGCTTCTGATACCAATTATGAAAAACTAGAAGGGGGTTGAATAGTTTACCGCTTTTTAATTTATGTGATCTCAATGTACACACAATATGAACAATTAAACTAAGTAAATGAATGATAACCAGATGAATAAGTATGCAAGACAAGAGATAAGAGTTAGAAAGATCAAACCACAACACAATGATTTATAGTGGTTCGGTAACGAAGCTCCTCTTTGCCCTACTCTACTCCTCGAGTACCCAACTCGAGAGTTCTCTTCACTATGTCAACAAACTCCTTTTAGGCGGAGAAAACCGTACACAAGTAGCTTACACTGATTTCTGACACTAAGCCAAATGTCGAGTTCTAATCTTTGCTAGAACTAATATACCACACACTTTGTATTTTGAGGACTAAAATACTAACCGCACTAACACAAGATCACTTCACCTAAGCACTAACACGATCACCCCGATCTAACTATTCTCTCTACGATCACCACGATCTAACTATTACACACAATTACACAAGATGCACAAATGATTTACAAATTATGACACAATCGTAACTACATTACGAGAGCACGAACTAAGCTATAATACTTCGTAACTTGATGGTAGAAAGTATTCTTCTCTTGCACTTGAAGATCTAAGCTTTGATCACTTGAAAACAAATACTTAGAATTAAATTATCAAGGGAATGGAAGTGAATGTAAACTGATTTTAAAACAGAAAGAATATGTGTGCAAAAGGTGAAAAATTTGTTGGGAACAATCCACTATTTATAGGCAAAGTTAGGAGCGTTTTTGTCTGGTCGGCCCCCTTAGCTCCTATACCGGCCCCCTTATCACTAAGGGGGGGCACATTTACCTTTAAGGGGGCTGCCTATAGCTAGATGCTCTTATTTTTGTCTTTTTCATGGGAGGTGTTTCCTGGATCAAATATATCCGTTTTTAGGTGGAAAATTTGAATTCAAAACATTTATTTTGAATAAAACATTTCTTATAAATACAAAAATATTATGTATAAGTTATAAAAATGTTTGTTACATTTTATAAAAAATGTGATGTTGAATAAAAATTTCTTTGATCATAAAATGCATTAAGCATTTATTTATTCATACATTTACATGATTAAATTTACGACTAATTACTTGTTTACGTTTAATTTTACATTGAGCGTTTACATTTTGTGATTATCAAAACGTAAAGAGGTCGAAAAATATTGATAACATTATCAGGCATTATTTTTTATCAACATGTTAGTTTTTACATAATTATTGGTTTATTTTGTTCTAATTCAAATTTTTAACAACTTTAACTTGAATCACTACAAAATTTATTCATCAAAATTATAAACTCATGGAGAAAGTGTTTGACGGGTAAGAGAATGCGAAAGTATTTATACATGTGGTAATGATAATGTTAATATGGTGTTGTGGTAATTGGGAAAGCTACGGCAACCCCAAACATACATATATACATTCGGAGTCTTGTGAAATGACTTCACTAAGCTGGTAGGGAATTGCAGGCATAGTTGGATTGACAATGGTTTTCTCGTGCGGGTAGTCAACCACGTCAGATTCCTACATCCTCATAAAAAAATATCTATAATATAGCTATATATGCGTGAGCATTCAACTAGTAAACTAAAAAGGATAAAAAAAATTAAGGGCCCGTTTGGTTTATAGATGGGTTTAAGATTTGGATTTAAATTTGGTTTAGGATTTGAATTTGAATTTGAAATATGAGAGAGAAAATAATATTTAAAAATATATTATATGTTAAAATATGAGTTAAAGATTATTTATATTAATAATTAATGGATAAAAGTATAAAGATGAGGAAGAAAAAAAATTTGGGCCCACTCTAATCATAAAACCCACCAAACCCCCTACCTTTTGTATACACCCTCATATTTAGTTTACATAACTAAACCTACATACACAAAACGCAACCAAACAAATTATTTGGAATTTCAAATCCAAAAGCCAAGCTAACCCCCTCAAACCAAACGGGCCCTAAAACAAAAAGGTAAAGAATTGTCACACATGAAATCTCAAGGTACCGAAAACACCACTCACAGCAAACACAAAACCCCGAAAGCACAACCCACCAAACATAAAACACCCAAATTAAATTCCATCCTAGGGTTAGGGTTTATCAACCACCAAACAAACCAAAAAAACACAATCCCATCAAAGCAAACCAAACCAACGGCAAACATGTCAACACCCAACGAACAAACCCCAACAGAAACCAAGCAACCTGAACAACAAAGACCAGCAGTAGTGAAGAGGAAACCAGTGTTTGTTAAGGTGGGTGATTTGAAACCTGGAACTAATGGACATACACTTTCTGTTAAGGTTTTAACAGCAACAACTGTTATGGATAAGAAAACAAGGTCTTCATTTAGTGGTGGACGTGGTGGTGGTGGTGGTAGGATTGCTGAGTGTTTGATTGGTGATGAAACTGGGACTATTTTGTTTACTGCTCGTAATGATCAAGGTTTATTTCTCTCACATACTATAGTGTGTTTTTTAATGTTGTTTTTTGATGTATTGTGTTTATACGATAATGTGAAATTTATTGATATGAATATGTGATATTGGTTTTTTTTATCTATTGAATGTGTATATGATGATGTGATAATGATGGATATGAATTGGTTGTTGTATGGAAATGGAAATGAGGGTGTCTTTGGTTTATATTGTTTTCCGGGCTTGTGGGCTTATTTGAAATTGGAAAAGCTTGTATGTTCATTTTTCACGGCACACGAGCTTATAAAGGTAAGGTTATGGCTTAAGGAAGCCATAAGGCTTAGTTGATAAGCTCATGAGCCGAAAAGGCCAGCTTATAATCTTTTCCAATTTGTGTTTTGTTGTTTTGAGGTTTGTGTTAGTTTTGACTTTTGGCTATGTTTTTAGGCATATTTGGCAATGTTGCAAGAATCGCGAGGCGGTCCGTAGATCGACCCCCTTGTATAGCTAGTAATTGGTCTAGGCGGGGATTAATCAGATTCAAAGTTTATATGTATAAATTTCGAAATTACATGTATGAATTGAACATAATACTTTAAATTTCAAATAGCTCAAAGCTCACATAATTTTGTCTAATCAGTTTTCCCCAACACAGATCCAAATTGCTACTGCTAATGTATAAAAACGTAATTTTGGGGCTGGTTTTAACCCATTTCTGGCCTGGCCGACTAATATGGCCGATTAACTCGAATCACCAAGGCATGTGGCCACCCAGCGATTAATTGGCTTCATAGACCGATTTTTGCTTTGCTGATATCTTTGGATGTGTTTTTGGGGTTTTATAATTTTTTAGTTTTTGTCTTCTTATTTGCATTGTTTTGGAGTAGATGGGCAATTTTGAGTACTGTGAGGGGGGTGTTTGGGATTGCGTTTGCGAAACTGCATTTTTTTCTCTAAGAAAAGCGGATGCTCACTTATATAATTAGTTTGCTGCACGCTGTTTCTGATTATCTACTTTATGAAAATGCCGTAATTAAATAATTTCTCCCCAAATGCAATCCCAAACATTCTCTATATTGGAAATTTGTATTTGCTTGTTTTAGAAGGCTTAAGCACTTACAAATTAGAGCAGATAAGTATTTTAAAAGTAATCAATTCTAAGTGCTTCATGTGTAACAATTTTCGGTTTTGTGGAGCCAGAGTTTTTGGGTTTTTTGGGTCTGTATACCTAGTGTTTTTGTAATATGTAGGCTATGTAAGATCTCTTAGCATGTTTGTGCCTCTTGTTGAAAAGAAAACAGAAATGATTGTAGTCTGTAAACTTGATCGTTATTTCTGTTGTCTATCAAATTTTACATTTGGATTTGTCTTGACTATGAACTTTCGTCATTATACCCTCTTTTACTTTCAGTTGGTGATGATTAACAATATGTTTTCCTGCCAGCCAAAAATATGTATTTTAGTCTGGTTTTACAAACATATGATGTCAACAGAAGAGAAGTCACTGTCTAGCTTGACAGAATGACGGTCATAATGAACCTTTTTATGTATGCTTTCCCATATTTACGTCTTATACCTTGGATGTCTCTCAGCTGCAAGTCTCTAGTTTTGTACAGGATCACCCAATGTGGTATCAGATCTTCTATTTTTGCCCAATTGATACTATATTTTACTATCGTGTGGTTGCTCTATTGCTAATGAATGATTGAACCTATATTACAGTTGACTTGATGAAGGCTGGAAATACTGTGATCATCCGAAATGCTAAGATTGACATGTTCAAAGGCTCAATGAGACTAGCTGTTGATAAGTGGGGACGCATTGAGGTCACTGAGCCTGCAAGTTTCACTGTGAAGGAGGATAACAACTTGTCTTTGGTGGAGTACGAGTTGGTTAATGTTACTGAATGATGACATGGGATCGTTTTTCACCTACAATGGTGGAGGTATTACTATTCTCGTGACTTCTGGGGTTTTGGTATACAACTACTAGAAGTGTCAGTTTAGTCTTTCTTGTTGATATCTATTTAACATGTAATAGAACTATGTCTAATGGCCTTCTAAGTGGTTAACTTTGTAAAAAGATAATCTTTTGAATTGTCTTGGTTCCTCACTGGTACATTGGTTTATCAGATGTGTGAGATGCTATTGTTATTAGTAACCCCTAAAAGATTGTCTTTTACTTGCTGATGTTTATGTTAAATAGTTGCGCTTGTTTGGTTCATTCTAGGAGCTGTAACTGATTGATGGTAAATGTACAGAAATATAGAATGTTCTGGCATTAACTTTGTTCATGGGGAATCTTGTTAAAACATTCAATCGTACTTGAGTAGCTTTGAGAACTCACTTGATGAGAAATGTGTTTTCGGTTGGAACTGGATTCTCGTTTAGCCCCTTGATTTATCATACCAGTATTACTTTTTCCATCGTTATCATATTCCAATCTCAATAAATTTTTCAATAATGTATGACTGGTGTTTTATGAGCTCTTTGTTTGGTTGTCTGAGGCAGGGTGTGTACTTCTACCAAAAACGAAGACTATTAGGTATCATAGGTAGAGCACATTTCAATACTTTCGATAACCACTTGACATTGGCACATGCTGTATATAAATCCGTCCACTTTCCAAACCTCGACTTTAGTTTTTACTTTTTAGAGTATTAAACATCAACTTTAGTTTTTACTTAGAGTATTGAGATGAGTCGGGTAGTTTCCGAGGCTGTGCGAACGTTTTGTTTGAATGATGTCTCTCAGTTATGTGCTGTGCAAGTGTTTGTAGACGTTTAAACTTTTCGATTTGCATGTTCATTCAGTGAATGCAATGCCATCTCATCTCTATGTTCTATTTTATCTCATTGCCTTTTTTATTGGCATGACTAAGGGGCTGTTTTTTTATTGGCATGGCTTTGATTGGTTAGATTGAATGTTGTTCTTTTTCTTTGCCCTCTGAGAGAATTTGTAATATGCCATTTTGTCCTTGATTGGATTATTTTGCTGGGAGAATTATAAATTCAGCAATATGGATATGGAAACTGGCATGTTTGCAAAATTTATTAAAATAAACAAAATTCAAACAGCATTACCGAATTAAGGTATTGGACATGCAGGCAGATAAAGTAGATGTTAAGAGCAAGGATGTAAGGCTGGTTTTTATGATGGGTGTTCCACCACCTTCATCTCACTAAACACGCATGGTCCCCTTTAAAAGTCACCCATCACCACGCAATGCGGTGAGAATTTTGGCACTTTTTTGTAGTCCGCATCACCGAACACAATCCAAGGAAGTGGGGGTGTTTTTAATTTTATTTATTTAGTCTGCGAGCATGTATGTTTTTATAAAGTGACGTATTTTTATACTTTTAGTTTGATGGTGAGTTGAATAATGACGTGATGCTCATGTAGACGTGATGAGTATGATAGACGATAGAAACTAGTCTCTTGATCACTTTCTTAAGCAAAATTATACATATAGTAAATTATTTGTCAAACATTGGACGAATTTGTCATGAGTTATGCCTCTTGATCACTTTTTTAAACAAAATTATATATATCTAAACATTGTTTTTCAAGACTATAACAACTGTGTTGTTTGAATTTTGCTTTGTGTGAAAACCTAAAGTAACTTGGTCAACTTCACGAAACAAAAATTATCTTGATGAAACTCAAATTGGCTCCATGCAATGTAAGGTGTGAAAACATCTCCAAGTAAAGACATAGGTCATGGATATACATGATTTAAAATACCAGCACATATCAATCAGTTCAGTTTGAGCCAAAAATATCGGTTTAATGGCAGCCTCAGTTAGACATAATTTAAAACTGAATGGGCGCAGACTGGTTTTCAGCCATGTTTGAAGGTTATTTCTTGTGACGGAAAAGATTGTTGACACCCAGAATAAATGATAGAAAAGTTAAAGTTTTAAAACTCAAATTAGCATGAAATAAGATACTCACGTGATGGTACATTTATGTATAAATAACTAAGCTCAAATAATTCAAGCCGGCTTCTGTGGAAAAATCAGACTTTTTTATGAACGATTAAGATCAATCGCAAACCAAACCGTTGATCAGGTTTGTAAGAGACGCGTAACTGCCTAGTTGAGTTATTGATGCTTACCGCTCAAATTGCTTCAGTTGACGAAGTTATTTGGTTTACACCACACCATGCATAGAAAGTCTGATTATGAGTGAAAAGAAAAATAAGATCTTATTATAAAAAATTTTCAAGTAAAAAGTTATCGACGCTTTTAATTGGAAAAGAAAACCTAGAGAGAAGGAGCGCAAGTCGCATATCACAATTGAGTCTGCAATTTCGTTTTGCTTTTCTCATTTCCAACACATCAACAAACAGACTTGCACGGTATTTATGCCATCCAAATTCTTCACAAACATTAAGAAACATTACCTGAATATGATTGAGACACTCAAGCAAACACAAAAAGGAGAATTGCTAAACATAACAAAGTTAACCTGAGGATAAAATGCTTCATACCTTCAAAAATTGATGCCAAAGTAAAGCATGAATGAGTTATCAATATTTATATCAAAATTGTCTTGACGGAAGATTGCTCATAACCCCAGTGACTATATTTTTGAGTTTTCAGAAACATAAATGATAAGAATCAACCATCAATCCCATTACAATTTATGGCAACGTCTCAAGAACCTAGCGGGCAAATGCACAGCATCTCAACACAAACAATCATCCATCTACAATGAACAAACAATTTTACTCAAATGAAAACCATACGGAAACATGTTGATTCTTCATGCCGAAAGTGAGCCAATCACAGCCCTAAACAAACAAAAGTTCATGTCAAGCAATATATGCATGCTACAATCACAATCATGCTAGAACTCATGAGATCATGTTGAAAGTTCAATTACAAATGATGGTCAAATATCCGAATAATATCATCCTAGAAGGTTCAGAAAGTATTATAACTAAGATTGAAACAAAGAAAGCTAATCCAGACTTGCTTCTTGCAGTATGTCCAGATCCTTCCAAAAAGTCATCATACATCGTCGTTCATATCTGATTAAAGGTACTCAATCAGCATGATACTCGTATAACTAAACTAATTGAAAATAAGCAGGTAAAGTCTATTGCCATTCAGCAAACATCTTGTCCACAGTTTAATCTGGTATATGGGATTTTAGATATGTATACAGTGTACTAGTTTAGTTAAAATTTGCATAAGCAGTTGATTAAGAAGGTCTACCTTTTGTATTGACATTATTTGAGCATAGGCAGAAGCTAAAGCCGTTCAAGAATCTACATAAGAAAACATATGATTTCTAGTTACTCTAAGATGCCATAATCCAAATTTAAATATATTGTATATAAGTGAATGCGGCTGATGAGAACATTAAAGTAACGCTAAACCTTCAGTGGTTACTGAAACGCATCCTCTAGAGGAGCAGACAATTATTTTTTTGAAAGGCAGAGGAGCAGACAATTATTTTACTTCCCACTAGAATTAAAGCAAACACGTAAATTGTTAAGATGGCATCTCATGTCATGTGAGCATTTCTAAAGGAACACTTGTTCAGCCTAGTCTTATGAATCTGAATGTGCATGAAAATGAAGCAAAATAATATTCAGGTAACTGTGTTTCTCATTAACACAAATTTTGGTCTTTAGGTATCTAGTATGGTTACCATTTCCTGCAATGTCGTCCTTACGATAGAATGTACGATTATGAAACGATAGCTTTATTTTGGTTCTACGCAATATACCACATGTTACAGTGAGATGTTGCATGCTATTCCAATTACAGGCCACTAATAGTTGTTAGCTGACATTTCCCCTATTTGGACAAATCCACCTCCATCAATCACATTGACAAAAATATAAGTTTTTGCCTATCTTTTAAAGTTTAACTGTTTTCGACTACTTGTATCTCAAGTCAATATACTCATGCAGAGTCTACCGACATCTATACGAAAGATGGGACATACCAAAGACGGGTCAAACTGAGAGAGCAGATTTACCAACATCTTAGACTCGTGATGGACGCTGACACGATAGCACTCTTATTAATTTTAATCACACATTCTTTTATTATACACAAGCCTTCAGTCTAAATTGCAGAAGGTACACCAATATTCATTCAGGTCCTCTTCACCAAACAGAAATAGCATTGGAGGATATTTCTGACATAACATATGATAGGCTATGTTCTGAAGCATTTGAAACTCAATGAAACAGACAACGCTATGTGATTTGGCCTACGTTCTTGGTCTTCATCTACTTCATGCATGCCTTACAAGAGGGGAAAAGTAAATGCGTCTTCAAATTTTTGAAAAAGAAATGAAGGGAGGGATGGAAAGAAAAGGGAGAATCCAAATGTACAGGGATAGAATTAGTAGGAAGTGGTACACGGCAAAAAACAATGATATGAGAGCATCTAAATGTTAACGACCACAACAATGCATCAGGGATGAATATAAATAAAGACAAGATCCAACTTCTTTAACTTCTAGTGTTAGATATAAACGCAAATCTATATCAAAGGTACATATTTTTTTATGAGAAAGATATTTGCTCCTACCTTTAGTGCATAAATCCTCCTAACCATATGATCGTGACACGTGACAATATAAAGAGAAGAGACGAGGTGAGAGATCCAAGTATTGACACATATCGTCATCGCTTCGTTGAGAGGATGAACTAGTAATAAAAGTAGGATATAGCATTGCTATCTTAGAGAATAAATGTGAAGGGAAAGAATATTGGGTGGAGTTACAACCCCAGCCATTAGGGGAATCTCTTTCTAATGAGAATTCAAGAATCTTTTTTCATATGAAATATAGATTGCTAGACTGTTTAAAGGCTATGGTCAGAAATATTACATTGACCTTGCATGGAAAAAGTTACATGGTCACTTTGACCGAACTCGCACCAGTGCCATGTAAGCGACAATCATTAAGGCTAACCATTGTGTGCAAGATTGAAAAAGTAAACGGGTAAACAGATAATAACTTTCCCTGTTAAGGTTACTGGGTGAGGGCGATTCTTTGACTCACATGTACGCAGCCTAACCAAGTTGATATTGTGCTTAAAATATCATATAATCTTATATTAACTTGACACAAAATCATTCCTATATCCCCCTCATTATCTAGAAAAGTAGATGTAATTTCCCATCCTTTGATTCACTTTGCAATTAGAAAACCGCAAGAATATGCTTCAAATAAAACCCAACTCCGTTTAACTATCTCTGAGAATAAACGGATAGTTAAAAATGAAATGTGGCAATTTGCTTAATTCTATCAAACGTATAAACACCTCATGTTTAGGTGATGAAAATACATTTCCTATCACTCAATCATTGCCTAGCCATTGCCTAGATGGATGAATGTGTCCTTCTCCAACCCATTACTTATATATATCTTTAAAAATTGTAGGGTCCATTTGATCAACGTCTTCGTGAGTATCTACTCCGTGTAAAAAAAACTAACAATTTTTCAAACAACAAAAGATGTAAAGAGCAAAAAAATAAGAGCTTGACATTTGCTTAACAATGTTTAACTCTCTAACCTATCCCAAACTCTACCAAACAAGGTGTTAGTTGAAGTCACAATTCGACGAAATAGTGGAAAAGTTGTTTGCCAGCCTTAACACAGCAGAGGGACACACCAACACTATAAAACATTCGCAAACAAAATGTTTGCTAAATTTGCATTCTTATCATTTTACAGTGCTCACTGTTGTGAAGATATTAAATTAAATATACATTTCATAAGCACATATTATGAGCATTAACTACATAGCAATAGAGCCGTCTCATGATTTTCGGTGGCCCTAGGCGATAACAACAAAGAGGCCCCATTACACTAGAGAAGTTGCATATAAACTTGAATTATATCACTTATATATGTTTAAGTTTATACGTATTTATATGCGGAACTAATAAAATGTGGCCCTTTTTAAGCGGAGGCCCTGTGCGACTGCACCTCTTGCACACCCATCCGAGAAAGAATTGTCATTGAGCACAATACCACACTTTCACAATCAAAGATGAGCATTGGCACATTGCATGGCATGGCAGATATACGCTAAGAAATAAAAAATAAAAGAAATATACCTTCTATACTCCAACCACAGGTCCGAGGAGCAGATGAAAGCATCGATGTCAGCAATGCAGAAGCAGTAGCTGTGTGGAATGGAAGCATTGATTCAACTGACACAGCGCTCAGCTCTACTGGTGACCTAGGTTTAGCAATATCACAATCAAAAATTAAACCTCTAAGTTAATATATGATCCCCTGGTTATATTATCACTAACAAAAACAGCAATTCGCATCAAAAGAGCTTATGTCAGCATTACATGTCCTCAGCGTTACATGTCCTCACTGGTTCCACATAAAGATCCACGCTTACACTTTCGATGCCAAAAGTTTACGCTTCAATAGAGACTTGTAACATTTAGAAGTATATCGATATTTACAGCGCCAACTAGAAAATATAACAATGTCATCAAATGGCGCCCTTTGTGACTACAGACTACAAAACCTATTTTTCAATAGTATTACATCTTCTTTCGGATTTAATTACACCAAGTCACCAACAAGCAACTTAATTTCAACCTTTTGTTCTCGAAAGTGAGATAAAGATGTTTTCAATTTTTGACCAATGTATGTAACTAACTAACCTACCTTCTAGGCAGGTAAAATAGTGGCATGCTACCATTTGACGAGCTACAGAAGATTCTTTACATCAACAATTAAAAGGTGAAAGTAAATGACACTGTGGTTAGTGTACTAAAGCTTCTTTTCATAAGTAAAATTTTATTTCAAATGCACTAGATATCAATATCAGTACTCAAAATTTAACTAATTACTCTAAAAACCTAAGTTTGTACTAAAAGGCGTTTCATATTGCTTATGTTAATCTGCTTTTTTTGGAGCACTTTTCAATAAGCAGGTTGTGAGATTTCAAAGTTCTTTACACGAGATAGCGATTTTTTTTTACCAATACATGAAACCTAAAAATAAAATAAAATGTGTATTTTTTGAGAAATTGTCCACAAGAAACAAAGCTGATGAGGCTTTGCATGTTCCTGACCCATTTTTTAGGCCTTTTGAAATTAGACACTTATTCCGCATGTAAACATGCAAGGACGCCGCGGACCCAATACAAGCATGTCACCTCAACCGAAATAAAGATTATATAATTGGTTTTTTGATCCGCATAGTCCTTGTAAAAATTACGAGGACCAGGTTACATGTTTTATAAGTCCAATATGGGTGGAATTTTGAATACATGTCTAGTTCTTATTATGCCACCGAGCCCGGCGTAGTCTGTGCATAATTTTACAAGGACCAAAAGTCTTTATTCGATAACGTCTAGAAATTAGTCCAAAATTGAAGCAACATCATATTTGTCTATTTTCGTAAACTTCTCTTTCCTTTTTTAACCAAAGACGCAAATCCAGATATTATTTCCTCCTGAAGCCGCTTTAAAAGTGCTTATTTATAAACATAAGCAAATAAGTAATCCCAAACACCCTCGTAAACTAAAATAGATATCATATTCATTTCTAGTTTATACAGATCAAAACACTAAGAAAAAAAAATTACATTGTAAAAAGTAAGAAATGATAACCTGAAAATACGATGAGACATGGGTTTCTGTGAAGGGAAACGGAAGGCAGAGCGTGCAGATGACGTGGCATTAGGTTTAGCAGCGGCAGATGTGGTTCTAGAAGCCGCTGTACGGAAGGCGGCGGCTGAACGGAAAACGGACCTTGCTGCGCCGGCGGATGCCATTTCGGTGGTGATAGAAAAATGTATTTTGGGTTTTGGGATCTGTAGACAGGAGGAGGAGTCTGGGGGTTTTGGGGATGGTTAGAGTAACATATTTGGTACCTTGGTTTTCAATGATGTTCAGGTTATGTCCTTTGATGTATGGATGAGGAAAAGAACTTGAACCGGAACCGGAAACCAAACCAGAATCGTGAAAAACCTGAACCGGTCCGGACCTAGTGGCTGTGGTTCCAGTTTTTGGTAAAACATCGGATCTCGGATATGTTGGAGGCGAATGTTGTTTAACGATTCTTGATTTTACGTTCTTTTTTGCGAATATTGTTTTAACGATTTTCTATAATTGATGCTAGTTTTTAGAGATTGTTGTTAACTGTAATAATTAAAATAAAATTTTAAATTACAATATTAATTGAAGGATTGTTACAAGTCTACAAATAAGATTCTATTTTCATTAGGTGTGTTTTCTTGATTTTTTAAGTCTTCCATTTTAGGAAGGTCATAAATATATTATAACTAGCTTCATGGCCCGCCCGCTAGGCGGGGAGCTTTAAGAATTCATTTTAGATAAATGTTAGAAAAAACAAAAAATACATTTCGCAATCTATGTATGCCACTTAAGAGACTTCTCAGCAAAGTACTCTACATGTAAATGAGAAATGCTACATCCACCAAAACTTTACAAAATAATATCCACACAAGGAATTGTCAAGAAAATGTGGAGGGTAAGCAAGAAAAAAGAGAAATTACAATGCAATTTGATTGGACCAACACACTTGTCAAGTCATTGTGTGGATTTAATTTTGTAAATCCTTTGTGGATGTAGCATTGCTCCATGTAAATTATCGTACGAATATCATATAAAGTTTGATAATCATACAAGACTTTATATTTTTTAAGTGCTGCAACTTCTTCCCAATGTTCCTTCAGCAAGTTTTTTTGCTCTTTGTATCCTTGCATCTCTTTCATCTTCACCTTCCAAAGTCTTTGTTCCTTTTTTTTTGAACGGCAAATGATATATTAATAAGAAAAACTAGCAAGAAGCAAGAAATACAAAGTTACAAGATAAAGCGACACGAAAGCAATTAACCTAAACACCTAACACCCGAAAACCAAATTTTCAAATTCGATCCCTAAGACAACCTTAAGACACCTAAGGAAACACCACCCCGAATAAAGACATAATTACTCCTTAAACGTGAAAAGAACCAAAAGAAAACCTCTTAAACGTCTTGCGAACCACCGATATCTTCATCAAAAATTGAATCGTCCTCATATGAATCCGAGTCCTCGATAAATTTATTAAACACAACGCGAGAATACCAGAATCCGAGTCCTCGATAAATTTATTAAACACAACGCGAGAATACCATTTGAGATAAACGCGAGAATGGTTGTGCTTCATAAATTTTCTTTGAACATGATTCAAAAATAAGGATTTATTTCTTTTCTTTGGGCATTTGAAACGAACAAAGCGACCCAATCGATTCAATCTTGGTCTAATATCATCCTCATAAATTCTGGAACCTTTGATAATGCGCCCCCTTTTAGACAGCCGGGCCCACTGAGCATAAGCAAAACCATAATTATCGTTTTGGGCTTTAGATGGAAAGACAACCGAGTCAAATGGATACCTATAGAATTCAAATTTGAAAAATTTGTTCCGTCCGTGACTTCCTCCTCAAAAACAGGATCAAGAATCTTTTCACAAACAGAATCCACACCAGGCTTTATCTTTTTGGTACATGACATGTCAACGTCGGGATGCGCCGCTTCCATGTGTGTACCCGAAACTAAACTGACGCAATCACCATGCTCGTCAATGCAACGTTCGCCGCCGGGATGTTCGTCTTGTTCCTCGATGCCATTACCTGAGTTGCTTCCACAAAATTCTTTTACAACTCTACTCGGATTCTTTACCGGAGCAACATCGTCAACCTCTTTCACCTTATTTTCATCCAAGCCGATAGATTCCACATTCACCGAATAATTTTCAGAAACCCAAACATTTGGTATTGATGTCCCTTTATAAATCAACGGACTATCTCCGAAAAGCTCATAAACTCTGATTAACACATGTGATCCATCGACCTTTATCTCATGGACTGTGTCAATGAAGCTTTTTGATTTAGTTAAAATACAAACTTGACCATACCACATATTTGTATCATCTTGTCTACACTCATCTGGAATTAAGATCGACCCCCACAAGGATGCGATTAAAGAAAAAGCTTCTGAGCACCAAACATGAAGGGGTAACCCCTCAATGCATAACCATGCAACCCTATTTTCGGTTTTCGTGTTTGGTGTCCATGGCGCTAACTCATTAAACCATTGAAGCCATCTGCTTTTCATGTTGCTACAAAAATCATTTGCTTTCAATCTGCTTTCAAACTGTAGCAATACCTTCAAGCCACCAATATATTTAATATGAAGATTGTCGAAGCCTTCTGCCTTAATAATTGAGTGTAAATTATATAAAGTATGGATAGATTTAGCATCCCCCACAAGTGCGTTGGCTAGCCACAACAGTTGGTTTGGAGAAGAGTTTATGTTAAGAGCATCTCTAACCTGGTGCCTTTTATCTTCTTTAACAATCCATGCAAATGATTGCTTGTTTTGTGTTCTTGTTGAGACATCTTCCTTCATTTGATCACCATCTCCCCCACCAGCACTTGTTTTTGGAGTTATCTTGAATCTTGCTAAATTAACATGGAGTTTGATCGACCCTATCCAGATGGATTTCAACTTGTTTTCAAACTCCTCAACATTGTTTAGATATATAAATCTAACAAAACCAAAATGTTGACCCCTGATGTTTCTCTTTTTTGCAATGTAAACATCAACCACAGTTCCATACTTTTTGAAGATATTCCACATCTGAGGCTCTTTCCATCCTTCAGGAATGTTTGTGAAGAAGAAAGACACAGAACCTTTCTTAAGGTCTTTATCCTTTCTAATCACAGCAACATTATCTATGTGTTTGCTTTCTTTAGAGCCTTCTTGGTTCCCTATTTTGTTGTTCCCTTGATCAATGGTGGTTGCTTTGAATTTTTTGCGTGAAGAAACCTTTATCCAGTCACCTTTGTTCTCGCCGTCACTGTCACCATTATCTTCACCACTTGTCTCTTCCATCTCAGCAACAAGTATAACCTTTTATTATGTTAAATAAAGTCTGTTCCTGAGATGGCTCATTTCCCATTTCATCTGTAGGTGTTCATACACTTGTTACTATTAGGGATGATAACAATACAGTATTCAACTCATAATTACAGGTTCATTATCTTTATCTTTTTATGCATGATAATAATAACTAAAGTAAGAGTGCACCTTTTTTTTGTTTTTGCATCTGTTTGTCTTTCATGGATATTATCTTCTTGTTTTCATATGTCACATTGTTTTCTAAAATGGTAAACGAAATATTCAGATAATAGAGTATACATATATAAAGATAAAGGTCAGAACATAAATGAAACTAATTAACATACCTATGTTAATTCGGTTCAATTTCGTCTAGTTTAGCAAGGGATTACATTCAATTTCCAATGTACAATCATGCTCCTACAACCTGTTGATGCATTTGAGTTATGTAAAATGACATGATTACTTTCAAGACGCCTTATCCCAAGAAAAATAATACATGATTCTGGATCAAATGAAGGGGTCACAAAATAAGATAGATAATATAGTAACGTGATAGGTGTTCCGGATATCTTACCGATCAGAATAACGCTTCAAGCATAGCGAATGACTACAAATGGATAACATTCTGGATCAAATGAAGGGGTCACAAAATAAGATAGATAATATAGTAACGTGATAGGTGTTCTGGATATCTTACCGATCAGAATAACGCTTCAAGCATAGCGAATGACTACAAATAGATAACACTATGTTCCCATTTCAACCTAAGTTCTTCCCTTTAGTTGGGCATAAAAGCACTTTTATATGTCTGTAGATGCTTGCACAGCCCACTGATGTCTATTAATAGAAGCATGTAACTCTTTGACTGGCCTTATCAACTTATTTGACTTGGGCAACCATTTGACCATCTCACGATAATGCTATTATTTTCCTTGGTATACCGTTTTATTCAATGAATTAAATGTTTTTTTGTAATTATAATTTATAATTGATACATTTAACATTTATAAAAAAATTTGGACAAAAAGGTGTTTATTGGGTTAGCCGTCAACCTGACCCAATTTGACTCGATTGGCCGGTTTTAACCTGAACCGCTTTTGATCTGTTAACCGCCCAATTCATCTTCCTACCTCTAATAACTGTAACATTAATAATTTAATTAAGTAGGAACTTACATGACTGGCAAGCATGTACAACAACAAAAAATATGCAGCCCCAACCCAAGCAGTTTACGCAAGAAAACCAGCGGTCCTTTTCAGTTCTGAAGTCAAAGGCACGATTCGTGCAAATCTGGGAACATATTTTAAAGACACCAGTTAACAGCCCACGTGTTATTGGTTTATTATAAGTCAACTGTGATATTTCTTTCATCATTTGTTTGTCAACCCAAATGCTACTTATGTATCTTTTTATTGTCAACCAATCAAGGAAATCAAGAGTACCAAATATAAAATTGTACCTTTTATCATGAATTAACCATTGAGCTTAAACAAATCCTTATTTTAGGACCCTAAACCAAAAACATCAATCAATCACACATCTTTAATAAATCGGATATAGTAATGTTGAACTGAATATTCGACATACCTGATTGGAGATAGAAAATTCAATTTTATCATAAGAACCATAACAATTCAAATCATGATCTTCCTGTAGCATCACTAATATCTCAATAACTATACTAAATGAAATAAAAACTTATAAATTAATTGTATGAAAATCAAACCTTCTAAAATTGAATAACAATTTACCTTAAATCTGGTTGATTTCGGTAGCTTATCATACATAATTTCATGCAGATCTAATTTTGTTTGGGGATTTTTTATTATGGTTTTTTGTTTGGGGATTTATTTGGTGCGGGATTTATGGATCTCATTGCGTTTTTTTATTAGTAAGCTAACCAAAACAGTGCTGAGATTGTAGATGGCCCTGTGAAAATCAAATTGCAATTGTATTGCCGCACGAAACTGAAACACAAATAGAAATATGATTAGAAGACAATGTGCGTTAACATTCTATGGTGTAGCAGATGTAAAATCGCAAAGTAAAATATTCTTGTACCTTACTAATTGCACTTTTAACTATCGTCTGCTTTTCTCGAGCTGGAACAATAGCACTTATGGCATGGCACATTTTCAGTTCAGGTTCCATATTAAAGATGAAAGTTATAGCTACACGCGACACAAGCAATTTATGGGACGTTCATGGACAGGTTCAGAGGCATGGACGACCTCTGCACCATGCACATATCCTAAAGCCTGTCAAAGCATGGTAATCCTCTTGATCTATACTCTAGCAGCAGCTTAAGGTGAAAACAAAAAGTGCCATTAGGGACCAATTATCTACATGGGATTGCAGTTCACTCTATTTATTATGTAGTATTGGTTCAAAATAATAGTCGCACGCACATTAAGCTAATTTTTACATAATATTATTGTAACCAAAATTAGATAACAAAAAAAGTATATACCAAAATATTTAAAAAATGGCAGACACGAAATGCTTACTTCAAATCCCGGGCTGAAGTTGTTCTAATTAGTGATTTTTTGAGCTTACCTGCAAGTAGAAAGATCATGAGTGTTTGGTAGCCAGTGAGGGACTGACGATAAGTTAATCGAAGGAGTAACTTACATATGTCGAAGAATTTTTATGGATGATAATGAGTAAGGTATGTATCGGCTCAGAACGTGCCTATCTTCCGCAAAGGCCAAACATCTAGAACTTGATCGGACTATTTCCTCTTCACTGTCCAAGACAATCACACCTTCAGGATCACCCAATCCTACTTGTTCGGAAATGTCTATCAAATCTTTCAGCGTTATGTTTTGAATTATGCATTTCCGCATCTGCTTTCAAGTCCAGTTTAGGGTTATCTTTTTCTGCTAGTACTTCAAGTGGCTTTCGTTGAAGTTGTCTAGGCTTTGAATTCGATCCGTTTTGATCAGCTTGTGGTGCCTTTGACCTTTTTAGTTACACCTAAACCACCCGCGTCCACATTATTATCGCTTCCTCTATTCTTGGTTAGGCCTGAAAACCTAAACGATGGCCTTTTCCCTGTCAAACGTAGCTTCTTGCTTTAGGGCCAGTACAGCAACCGATGTGAGTTGAGTTCTTTTGAACCTCTAGCAAGTTTTCTTTTTATGCATCAAGGTCGTTAGGCATTATGCCAAATTTTCTTTTGGTCGAGTCTTTCTGTAAATTCTTGCTAAGTTTCTTTGAGCTAATGGCTGGTGGTTTGGTACCTTGATCATGATCAGAGTTCATCATGGTCGTAACCTGATTTTTACTATACTGAAATGGCAGTTCTTTAAAATCTTGGTTTGGTTCTTGAACCTGTGATTTGTTTGAAGGTGCCTTGTTCATCCCCGTATCACTAACCCTCGTGTTTGATCCTGAAGCATCCAGTGAAAGTTTTCAAACGATCCCTGAAAGCCTTTTTGAACCTACAGCATACTCAGGTATATCAGTTTCCTTTTGATCCTGGCGCATCCAGTTTTCTACCGATCCCTGAAAGCCTTTTACAACCTACAACATAGTCGTGCATATCACTTTCTTTTTTAACATCAGACATGCTCACGCGTATCTTCAAGTCTATTTGTTGAATCAGGGACTTCTTTTTGTAGAATCTTGTTAGAAAGACATAGTTTCTTCAAGCTAATGGCTGGTCGCGGCTTGTTATCTTGATTTTTCAGTCATAGAACGTGCCTTCTGGTCAAAAACTTGTTTGTTGTACTTATACTCCTTGCTCTACACATTGCAACAACCACATATCACAATCAACACTCGCATGACACCTAAACAATTATTAACAAAATCAGTCCAAAGTAGTTGTAATACATCTACTCACCGCTTCACACATTAAGCCATCATCAAGGTTGGGTTCGCTCAATAACAGCCCAATACTCGTCAAAACAGTTGAAATGTTTAAGGATGGCTGCTATGCACCCTGGGACAACAGCGAATAACAGCTTCAGTATACCATTCAAGTTTACAGAGTGTTTGGGATTGCAAACTTTTCATCTTATGCTTAACAAAACACATTTCATGTTGCTGGTAAGACAATTCTTATTATAGAGCAAAATAGTAAGAATGAGCACAGCTTGTTTCACTATCCAAACACTCAATAATGGCTAATGTGGTTTAAAAATGATATAAATTATAACAAATCCTAAAAAAAAACATTAGATTCTTGAAAGAAAAGAGTCACCTTGGGAGGAAGATTAAGTATGTCAAGACAAATGCGTCCACGAGTATCAAATATTGGGATGATAAATAGGCGTACTAAACGTCACAACAGGCGGCTGAAATGGATACCTACAAAACCATAAACATTTCACATGTAACAACCCGTCCCACAACATATCAAACAATCCCTTTATAATTTCAAAAGTAACTTTTGGGGTGTTTGTTTAAGCTTATTTTGGGCTTATGAGCTTAACCCATATTGCCTTATGTTTAATAAGCCCAACATTTCCGGCTTTTGTTGAAACTTATAAGCTTATATTACGTAGCTTGTTATATCATAATAAGCTTATATAAGCCCGTAAATTTAAAAATAAGCTGGAAAAATTATAAGCCGAAATGAAATAAGCTCATAAGCCCCTTTTATATAAGTCCATTGCTTTCGGCTTTGTGGATGTTACAAAAACTCAGTCACACAAAACATCCCAAATAAAAAGCAAAAAAAACTCACCTTTTGGGTATTTGGATATTGATCTTAAAAACACCCTTTTCATAAACAGTACCTTCAGACCCTTGAATCACTGTTACATCAACAAAAAACTCATTAATGGCTTATAAAGTATTAAAATTGACATATGGGTAAGGACTTACGCGCGTGGATCGATGTGAGCGAGAAGGAAGTGAGGTCGGAAGAGGGGGAAAGGTGAGGGAAAGTGGCGCCGTGGGGCGGGTCGGTCAGTAAGAGTTTGAGTTCTTTTTGCATACGGAGGTTCAATCTTGTTGCTTGAGCATTGATTATTTGATTCTTGGATTGGATTTTTTTTAGTTTTTTGGTTTGAATGTGTTTTTGGTTTTGGCGATTTGGAATTTGAATTTTTGCCGACTTCACATCTAGGGATACCATTTTATTTTCGTTGATAGGCTGATAATGGTTGATTAAAAGGGTTTTTTGTGAGAATTAAGGGTGCGTTTCGTTTGAAGTGGGGTTGGATTTGGTTTTAGATTTGGTGTAGGTGTAAGGTTTATGAGAGAGAAAAAATATATTTTTTAAATGATTTTTAAAATAAATTTAAATTAAATATATTATATAAAAAATAGAATTAGAAAAAGAATTTGAGAGAATTTAAATATGGTCTCACACCTTTTATGAAAGGTAAGATACTCTGGTGGGTTTTATGTAAACTCTCAAATGAGGGTGTGAAATACTATTTCAAAACTCACAAACACAAACCAAACAAACTTTTTTACTTTGACTTCATTCTCTCTATCATAAAGTAGGATACCAAACGGACCCTAAATGGATTGAAAGATCTAGTAGTAGTTTATTGCAGGGTGATGGTGCCGTAAAGAGTGATAGGTTTTTTTTTTACAATTAAATGCTGTGAAGGGGAAATACTTTCAGCCGTTGATTATTTGGTATTATTCACGTGTCGTTTTGTTAATTTTTTAGGTTTCAAAAACCTTTTTTATATAGGTTATATATGTTAGGAATTAAGTTTTTGTAACTTAGTACTGACAGTACAAATAGTTAGTACTGATAGTTATAGTTAGAGTAGGGATCCAGTGAGAAGTAAATTAAAATAAGAAGTGGTGAGAAGTGACTAAAACCGCACATTTGAGATGCAACGACTTGCATTAGATGCATTTGATTTTCGAATGTTAATTTGATGTGTAAATGGTGCAAATTAATTTTCATAATTTTGGCACATGTAGAGGAACAAAAAAGAAGAGAAATCATAAAATGCATCTAATATACGTATATGCATCTAATTAAAAGCTAGAAAACACATTATGATGCATTATAATGCATCTAAGATTATTGAGGTGCATCTATTTTAAGTCGGTGCATCTCGAATATGCGTTTATAGCTACTTCTTATCCTTCTTATTTTAAGAAAACTTCTCATTTGATCATAACTATATATATATAGATGTCGGGATAGATAGTAAAATCTATGAACATAACCTACCAACAAATAACAAACCTAAAAGTTATATTTTTTATCCGAATGAGATATGAAGAAAGTGCAACACTCTTACCTAATAGATTTTGTTGAATCTTAAAATCAAGCTTAAACTTAATGGTAATCTAGAGAGAGAACTAATGATAAACTAGAGTGACAGAGAGAGTAGGGAGAATAATGAGATATTTCATTACACCTAAACTAGTAAGGTTAACAAGTATTTATACCCACCATATAAAGGATCTCGTGACATAGGGGTGAGCAAATGGACCGAGAACCGAACCCAAACCGAGAACCGAACCTGAACCGAACTTTGGATCCGCGGTCCGGTTCTCGGTTCCTTAATATTGATAATTTCGGTTCTCGGATTGGTTCGGTCCGGAACCGACGGGGTATCGGTTAAGTCCCAAAGGAACCGAACACTTAAAAATTATTGGAATAGACCATACGTTCTTATGGGCTTCTTGTCTCTTTGTATTCTACCATAATGGCAAAACATTAGGTTTTTGTAGTTGATAAAAAAACTCTCCTTTTTTATATATAGAGGCACAAGCACAACAACAAAACAACTATCAAATCTTTGTAACATTCAAACAACAAATCTAAAGGCCAGCCATGGAAATGGAAGTACGTTCTTTTGATCATATTACTAGTTTATTATATCTTAATAATAATATAATCGTGGGTTTTATATTGTATATAATATGAGTCTTGAATCTTTAGATATGTTGATTTAGGAAGGTTTAAGTGTTTAACCAATCAAATGATATTATAATAATATGGGTAGTTTTCACAATGCATGTCATACTGATCATATTTATCTATAATATCTCATTTGTTTGTATAATCCTTTTGTTTAGGAAGCTTCAGATTCAAACTAATGGATCTTGATATCATCGGATTGGAATGGATGAGAAAAGAATGCTGATAAAAGAGCTAAAAGAAAGACAACATGCTCCAAACGAAAAGCACTAACCAAGAAGAAACCTAAAACCGAGGGGCAAGAACAAAAATCTAAGTGGTGGAAATCTTTGATACATTGTATGAATAAGATGAAGACAGAGACCAAGTAAGGAAAGGAAAGTGCAAATTTTATTGCAGATTAATTGCCGCAGACTCACACACAAATGGTACGTCTGGTTTAAAAAAGCATATGAAAAGAGTTTGTAAAAATACCCGGACAGATTAGGAACTAATCGGTAAGTTGCAATTCAAAAAAGATGCTAGTGGGGAGGGTAATAGTAGTAGCGTTTCAACTTAGAAGCATGACGATGAAAGAATTAAGAAAGCCTTGATTAAGTTGTTTGTTGTGGGCGAGTTACCATTTGCATTTGTAAAAAACGAGGCTTTTGTAAAGTACAAAGAATCTCTAAATGTTAAGTTCATTTTGCCATCCCGCCACAAGTTGTCTAGGGATGTATCTAAGTTTTATTTAGAAGAACGGAATAAGTTAAAAAGTTTTCTAAGTAAAGCAACCAACACGGTGCACTTTACAACGGACACTTGGACATCACATTGTCAAAGGGTTAACTACATGGCTTTAACCGCTCATTTTATTGACGAGGAATGGGTAATGCATAAACGTATCATTAACTTTCGATCAGTAAATAGTCACAATGGAATATGATATGGTAGAAATTGTTAGAATGCGTACATGAGTGGGGAATAAAACATGTTATGACCATAACCGTTGACAATGCTTTTCTGAATGACAAGGCCCTTAATTTTTTGATTGAAAGGTTACCTAATATTTATGATGGTGGAAAACACTTTCAGATTAGGTGTTTTGCGCACATTCTGAATTTGATTGTGAAAAGAGGTTTGGCGGAATTAGATGATTCAGTTCAACGTGTAACTAAGACTTTTAGGTACATTAAGAACTCAACACAATGAATCAGCAAGTTTAAAAAATGCATTGAAGATTCTGAAATCACAACAAAGCGGTTTTTGGTTAGTGATTGTGCGACGTAGGGGGGATTAGACCTTTGATTTGTTTGAAAGGTTCTAATGAGTTAAAGGATGCATTTTATAAGTATGATATTCGAAACTCAGAGTATATGAGTGACCTTGAAAAAGTACACGAACGCTTTTAATTTAAGAAAATGTGCCGGGGTTTGTTGAGTTTATTAAAAAAATTCAAAGTAAAAAACAGAAAACATGTCGGCCTCCACTAAACCGTTGTCTCATTTGTTCTTTAGTGAGATTCTTAATATAGACACCCATCTTCGTAAATGGCAAGCAAAACCTGCTTTTAAGGTTATGGCTACTAAAATGAGATCAAAATACGAAAAGTATCTAGGGAAATTGTCAGAAATTAATGATTTCATGTACATTACTGTTTTGTTAGATCCGACCATAAAGTCTTAATTGATTTCACATGGGTTTAGAAAAATTATTAGGTATGATATAACACCGGAGAACCCTATGAGTAACAAAGACCTTGAGCAGATGATGTCGAATATGGTGGATGAGGTTGAGGAAAGAATGGGTGTGTTGTTTAAGATGTACAAAGAAAGGTGTGGTTTTGATAGCTCGAGTTCGGGTTTGTGTGAGTCTATGAGCCTGAATTTAGTCTCCTAGTAATGGAGATAAATGACTTTCTAATATTCATTTTTTTTATGGCAATCGATACTAGCTCTATTGATTCTGGAAATCAGTTAAAAGGTACCATTAATGAGCCTAAGGTTGAATTTCGTTATGGACAAAATCTTCTGACATTCTTCAATAGTGGAAAGTAAACGGTCTACGATTCCCAATTGTCGCTCAAGAATGGCCAGAGGTATTCACACTTTACTTAACACAAAATTTACATGTTTACACTTTTCAAATTGATGTCTTACATTATCGTTTATATACTCTTTTATTGTGTTAGATATATTAGCAATTCAAATCTCAACCGTTGCATCTGAATCCGCTTTTAGTACGGGTGGACGTGTGTTAGACCCTTAGAGAACTTCATTGTCAACTAAAATTGTGGAGGCTTTAATTTGCACCAAGATTGGGTGAGAAAGTCAAGAAAGCCGATAAATGTAGATAGCCTTGAAGACCTATTCAATGATGACGAGATTGTGAAAGACATGGAATACGAACTAGAGAAGACCAGTGAAAATGATAAAGGGGAACAAGACGTGGAATAGAAAGTTCTTTTAGAAAAATTGAAAGTTATGAAATGCTTTCTGTTTTTTTTTTGAACAAATGGAAGTACTGTTGTTTTTTTATTTACTGGAAGTTGCAAGTTGTAATAGACACAAAGTTCTTGGTTTTTGTTTTTGTGGTTTATTGAACTTTATTCTTGCTACTAAGTTTGTTTTTTTGGTTTGATATAACAGTAGTAGAAAGTTTGCATTGCTATATGTTACAACTGCTTGGTTGTTTGCTTCTTTTTGTTTCAAAATCTAGAATTTGTTTTGATAAGCAATTCCAATTTCCAAACACCTAATAAGATGATAACTGATAAGGATGTTTGGAATTAGCAACCCCCAATCTTATTATTTTATAAAATTATGTATTTCACTCTTGAATAATCAAATAAGCCTTTCGGATAACCTCTAGAACTGCTTATACGCTTTATCACAACGCATTAAGTAGAATCCCAAACACCCCCGTGTCGACTCATATTTGTAAGCAATTTTTCTACTTGGGCATCTTGAAAGTTTCTGTATGATTTGAGTTAATTATTAAATGTTCACATGCATTGTTAATGGGGGGCATCAGCATCATTAGTTTGGTACAATTTACGAATTACGAGTACCACATCCATGCAGATAACTTCTTAATTATGATTTAGCAATTGACACTACTTTTTCAACATATGCTTATGCTTGGAATCACTCTTGTTAATATGTGTACATGTTTAACGAGGTAGAGAAACAAAGCATAAAGAATAAATCGGTTCTAACAGGTAAGAACCGAGATACCCGAACCGGACCCGAGAATTGAACCGGAACCGAGAGATGCCTCTCGGTCTGGTTCTCGGTTCCGGTGTAATTAAATTTTCGGTTCTCGGTTCTGGGTCGGTTCGGTGCGGTTCCGGAACCGAGCTCGCCCCTATCGTGACATATTGTCACATCAAGCTAAAGCGAAAACACGTAGTATGACAGCGCAATGAACAAGCATAAGATAATAGACAATATCATAATTTCTTAAAGAGAATTGTACAACATTACAACAATAGTTTTGGCTGACATCGGAAAATAAAACATAATTCTTAGATAATTTAAAACATTGTCTTGATGAAATAACGGTGATAAAGGTAAAAATAGAGAAGACATGTAAAAGGACTTCTTATGCAAATGCCTTCAAATTACTACTGACGATCACCTGAAATTCATGAGAAAACATGTCAACTATGAAAATAGTTGGTGTGTGTACATGTTTATAAATAATGCGCCCAAAAGAAATGTCAACACTGTAAAAACTATATCGTCAACCCATCCTGTTACGAGTTTCCCCCATACAAGACTCGTAACATATGGGTTCATATATATGTTTAAATACTCCAAACAATCAAAATATACTCGGTTGAAATTAAGCGCCCTCAAATAACATGTATATTAGTGGCATGCAACTCAAAAGCCCCTAATATAAATACTATGCATTCCTCGTATTTGCCTTATAAAGGAAAGAGGTTGACCGACCTCTAATAGCGACATTCATAATACTTACTTTCATAGTCAACATGTGTACGTCTGGGTATGTTAAATTGTAGTACGTTTGGGTAAACCAATAAGGTCTAACTTTTTCTAAACCAACATTACAATAATAATACAGAAAGTCTAGTCAAAACATAATTAGGGTCAGACATGTCAAATTAAGTCAAAATATGCGTCAAGGCATGTCAAATCAAGTCTAAAATATGCGTCAAGGCATGTCAATACAAATCAAAATTATGCGTCATGGCATGCCAAGTTTAGATATACAAGTCATAGAATTTTATAGTCAAAGCACAAGTCCAAAAATAGTTCAAATCATAAAAATGCAACCAAGATTTTAGTCAAGTACAATTCATGTATTTCACCCTAAAATAGTAAGTAAAACGGGGTTGTGAAAACTCACCTTAAAACAAGGTAGAGAAACGAGAACAAAAACGGCTCACGAGAACGACTAGGAACCTGACACACGTGCACTTCTAGATACAACCTAGGACAAGCAAATAGTACTAATTAGACTCTAAATGATATGCTCAGACACGATGGGAGTTCACTAGTTAAGTCATTTATCAAGTCTCTTTACAAAATGTTACTTCCACTAGAATACATAAAATCATGAAATCTGTCACAAAATTAGGGTCACTTCGGGTGACCGTTTTACCAAGTTTAATGAAGCTAATGGTCTAGTCCCTTACATATATCAAAATATAGTGTATTAGGTATATCCTTGAATTTTTATAGATTTATTACATGTTTTATCATACTCAAATGACCACGACGAATGACGAACTCGGTTCTAGACACGTCTATCCATTTTAGTGATCAAAAGGTCTTAATGATATATTAAGGTTCTATGTTTTCTATGACAATAATTTAACATTTATAACTAGTTCCCCAATCATTTTCAAGCCCAAATATGCATGCATGTGTGAGATAATACCCAAAACAAGTCACCCTAACAAATCTAGAAATTTGGTAGTCCCGACCTTCCATTTTAAAACGACTAGTTAGTGATCCAGAAGTGGTTTTTCTTAAGAAAGGACAACATGGATTTAAATACAAAACTAAAACCTAAGTTTGAGAGTTGTGACCAAGCAAAAATAATAAAATATGACTCACTTATGAATTTTTAAAGATGACCTAGTAAATCTGCCAAAATGGAAAGAGTTACACACTTGTTTTATAAACGTATTTTGACTGACCTAAACTAATTTTAAAATCATGAGGCATGTGGGGTTGAAAATCTAACCCAAAGGGTTTCATGTTGGACCAAAGAACCAGCCATGGGGACCATTTTTAAGGAAGTTACACCCATTTTAAGTCGACATAAAAATCTGCTCAGCAAGCTTTCAAGTTTTTACCTAGTCATCTACATGCATTAATCTTTCATCAATCCTCAAAAACGACCAAACCAAACCCAATAGTCATTTATACTACCATTTAAAAGTCTTATTAAGTCCCAACATTAGTATATCCTTTTTGTCAAAAATATATGAAAATACAACAAAGAAAAGTGCAAGAAAATCATTTTTGAGAGCCTTTTGGTGCAAGATGGACACAAGTTGTCTTGCACCCTTGCTTACCTTGCAAAAATCTTCAAAGATGATATGTATGACTTGAGGGATAAGATTAATGATGGTATTGAGGGTCTTCTTTGAGTAACTTTTGAGTGGTGATGGTTGTATACACGGTTGAAATAGATGTAATAGTGATGTGTTCTTGAGTGTAAACACGATTTTTGGTGATGGTATTCTTGGTGTTGTCTTGGCCGGCCACAAGAGGAGAGGAGAAGGAGGAGTTCAACTTTTGAGTGTGTGAAATGATTATGTGATAAGAGTGTGAGTTTAGGTTAAGTGAATGAAGGTTATGGGAGAAGGTGGTGGACGATAAGGTTTGTCATTTGATCCAGAGGGTTTTGGGTTGGCTTGGGTGTTACTCGGAAGTGCACCAGTCGGCCTGGTAGATTGTTGGTCGGATATTTGACTGAACTTGGTCACGAGGTCCTAAATCGCAGCTTGGTGATTCTTTTGTCCTTGTTCCACTTTGGTTTTGAGAATGAAGAATTGGTTTCTGACTAACTCGTTTGATGAATTTTGAGCAACCATGAACTCTCGCATGTTTTTTTTCGAAATCTGTTTTATCGAGTTTCTTCTCGGGTGTTTGTTAAGTTGGACGATCATCATAATGGGGTTGTGAGTGATAGTTTTCGTCTCTTAGTTGATGATCGCGCCAATTTTCGAAATTCCTACCGTAGTAGTTTCCTCGGTATCCTCCTCCTCGATATCCTCCTTGGATATAATTAGCTTCTCCTTCTTCAGGTCCTTGATTATTGTATTTATAATACACGAATAATGATATAAGTATAGAAAAATTATCAAACTACCCTTGAGGACAAAAGTAGTAAGGAAAATTCTCACAAATATATAATACTACGTATATTTATCGGTAAGTGATTATCGGGTCGTATTCCTCGAAGATTTATGAAATTGAGACCACGTTTGTTGTTTGGACAATTATTTGAATCAGTTCAAAGATGGCTTGTTTTCTAAAATCTTAAAATCGTTTTAGCTCATCTAGGATCGTTTTACCAATAACAATTGTAACAATTATGCACAGCGGAATTAAACAAACACAATTGTTATTGAACAAGGTTTTTTCATTGAATGATTCCTTTTTACCCCAACCTATAACATGGGGCTTGTGTACACACACACACCTTTACTATTCGACTCTCATCAGTCGATGTTTCTATGGATGGATAAAACTACACGCCTATGATCTCTTTATATAGGGAGAGATCATGGCTTACAAAGGAAGCTAATTAAATGCTTTGACCATCTAATTAAATGCTCATAAAAGATTAATTAAATGCTCATAAAAGACATTTAATTATACAAGGAAACTAAACATTTAATTATATGGAAACTAAACATTTGACTTTTCAATGCTTATCTTTAGCAAATCTTCCAGCATTTAATTCTTCCATATGTAGAATACCAAAGTGATCATATTAAGCCCTTGTTGTGTCATTCTTCTTCATTTAAGCACATGTAGTTTTGTAATCATCAAATCAATAAACCCAACAATCTTCCCCTATTTGATATTACAAAACAATCTCTATGAATGAAACAATCTTCAATGCTTCTCCTTGACTTATGATCTCTTTGAACATGCCACCACACATAATAAGCTGCAAATCAATAAACCTGTAGTCTTCTTCCCCTTTTTGTAATCATCGAAATAGGGGTCTTCTAGTGATATGCAACTTGGATCATAACAGCTACAAATCATATACCACAACTACTAATCCAGCCTTCAAATACTCAAAATACCCTCCATGAAGCATAATACGAAAAATGACTTTGAGCAGTAGAAATATAAACTAGCAGTAGTAATAAATAACTAGCAGTAGTAACGAAACACTTCCCCTCAAGTGGTGCATGTAGATGGTTAAACATTTAATTAATAAGCTTTCCCTGAAAGTATGCTAACCATCTCTTGAATCTCGAACTCAGTAGTCTCTATGTAGTGATCACTGATAAAGAAAACCGAGTATAACGAATTTGATGAAGAATTAGAATCTCCCAAACTTGTGACTTATATCTTGCACTATCTACATGACGTCGAACTTATACCAAGACCAAAATATAAGTAGACCGCAACCTCTTGACAAAATCCTCATCTTCTATGAGACACATGACTAAAGTGATAGCAAATGTGAGCATTGATCACCTATAAGAAAAATCACACACCTTTGCTAGATTCGTCAAGTCTTCGTCACAACGTTTATAAGCACGAACAAGTTACCTCATGCTAAAAGGTATGATAAGAACACGCATCTCTGAAACTCAACTACAATATCAAATAAGTGATAATCAATCATCTTCGTAATCACCTCTTCAAATAATCTCCAAAAACGAGCCTTTTAAATGTTTAAGAACATTTAAAAATCAATCCGTTAACTTCCCCTTAAATGAAGCATTCGAGATCCAAATCCATCCAAAAACCAAAATTCATGTATTACCCGATATCTGATAAAGCAAGCAGTACGTTCTAAGATATGTAACGTACCATGTCAAACAACATAAATTTCTTTGAGCCCACTTAGTTACAATCTTTGAAGCCCAATATAAGCCAAAACTGAATTTTAACTATATACAAGACACGACAGTACTAATTATTTTTATCCCAAAGCAGTACACGATAGCAGCATTAAAAATCCTTGAACCTTATATGATGTTCATAAATAAATCCATATATAAGCATAGTAGGTTCACGCTTATATATCTTTGTCCACGCTATTCATTCCCTGCCTGTAAACCTATGTATTCGTGTGTATCATTTGGCCCAACAAATAATCGTGTATAGCTAAATTTAGTCGACCCACGTATTACATCACTAGAGCTGGCCCAACCACTTGCGATACATACCAGACCATAAACATCTAGATCCAATATGACTTGTAACGTCGACATGTTAAAAAAAACAAACGAATTGCCACATGTGTGGCTCGAACAGCAGACCTTGAGGGAGAAACACTTAACAATACTGCTTAACCAACTGCGCTATGAAGCCATTTGGTTATTCTTCTCATTATGTGTTATTTATTCTTTCCTTCCATGCGTAGCAACAACATTAATTGTCACAAAACTGTCGCTAAAGTGTCACTATTTAGATACTCCTTCCTCCCAAATCAGTTAGTGACAATTTTTCATGTCGCTGAGCTGTTGCTAATCATTTTGCTCCTTCCTCCCATATAATTCGTGACACATAATTCGTTGCAATTCTGTCGCCATTTCTGTCACTAATTCTACCAGAATTAACTTGTGTAAGCAGAATTAAAAATTTCAACCACCAGTATTAACCTTCAAAGAACAAACAGTATTAACTTGCAAATTCTGATGAGCCCCATTAGTAGCACCAAAAGAAGTTATTATGGAAGTAAATAACTATCCCTAAAAATCAGCAGACTAAAAACTGTATATAGCAAAGATCACGCATCTTTTAATATCAGCAGATCCATTCCTTAAAATTAGGGATGTTAATAACTTATTTCAAATTCCAAGCCACCACTTAAATCCCATAAAACAAGCAAATCACACAGAATATAATCCCTATAAGTTAGCATGCCATAACCACAAAGCCACTATTAATTCTCTCTCATACACGCCTGCCAAATAACGTGCTGCTATCATATCAAGTCGTGACTGTTTCAACCAAGTCCAAATCCATGACTTTCAAACTACTATTCTTTCATTCACAACATAATCACTTGCTGTGGATAGAACGAACAACAGTATACCTTGGAACCCTAATAAGTGTAACTGCTATCCACGTCAACACACAAAAGTGACGACAATGAATAAACCCATCAATTCTGCAGCTTCTTTTTCTTTAACTAGTTACACAATCTGCTGCTTCTTTTTGCATCACTCATAATCATACAACTTCTAAGGAACAAACAACCAATACATATTGGATCTTTAATCGTATGAATCATTCCAAATCCCATGATCCCAGTATGATGTATATAATTACACGAATCATGGAACCAAAAATTATTCATTCCTACTAGGGTTCATCGTCAATCCAAAGATTAACTCACCAAAGCTAGTCAAGAAAAATATAATCACCAAATAAACATTGAAAATAATACCTTTTCTGCAACCAATTCGTCATAGCATAACTTTTTATCAAAGGCTTATCTTGACGATCGCTCCGGTCAGATTATAGATATCTATGTGTAGAACCTTCAGTTAAAATTTCGTGACGATCCAACGGTTAACGAATGAGTTATGACCGTTTTACCATGGCTGCCCAGAAAGTGACGAACATAAAAACCTAAACGGATTTTTAGGTTTCTTCTTTATTCTTCGACCATAAAACCTTGAATCCTAGATATCAAGAGCAACCCGCTCTGATACCAATTGATAAGATCGTTTTAAACTCATCTAGGATCGTTTTACCAATAACAATTGTAACAATTATGCACAGCGGAATTAAACAAACACAATTGTTATTGAACAAGGTTTTTCATTGAACGATTCATATTTACCCCAACCTATAACATGGGGCTACACCAACTACTATGGTGTACTAACTAACTAATATACAAAGCACACACACTTTGTAATCAGACTCTCATTGGAGAAGTCTGTGTTTTCTATGGATGGATTTATTTATTATTCTACGACCTAGGATCTCTTTATATACTAGAGATTCCTAGGTTTACAAGAATCCTAATTAACATAGAAGTCCTATCTTTTGCACTTTAGTCCCTCCATACTTTGAAGACTTCTTTAATTGCGACTTGATCCTTCTTATTTCCTTCTTGTTTGATTCTTGTTTCATTCTTGTATTTACTTTGTCTCATCAAATCAATTATACAGGAATGTATAATTCCCAACAAGTAAGCAAACTAAAGGACAATTAAACCTAACTTTAATAACAGGAATTTAAACTTTAACTAAAAACGCAAAACGGGAAACCTAAAAGGTGATTAAAAACCCTAAGTTTCTAAAATTAAACCTAAAATGAATTTTTCTCTTTTAATAGACTCTAATTGACTAAAAAGTAAGTTTAAAGAAAACTAG
>BQNB010044385.1:0-44924 GCA_026074375.1 Tanacetum coccineum | reverse complement strand
TCTAAATTGCTTTTATTTAGTAGATATAGACTCTCAAAAAAATATCCTTGCTTAATTCAAATCAGAATCCAAGCCTAAACGTGGTTTCAATTTCACTAGTCGTTGGGGAAACGACCCGGGTGATCATACTTACCCGGTTTAATATACGTATTATATATTATATCATATATATTTTTGAGAGTGAATTTTCCTTAGGGAATTTTCTTAATTGCTCTTAAGGTTATATTAGTATATATATATATTTTTTTTAGTATATAAAACTCTCTACCAAGTTTTTGGCGCCGCTGTCGGGGACTAGTGTTTAAGATTCCTCCGTTTTGTGTTTGTTGATTTGGTTTGAAGATCCTTTCACTCTCGAAAGTTTCATTTTTGTTTTATAATTCAAAAATCCAAAAAAATAAAAAAATAAATAAATAAATAAAAAATTAAAAAATATAAAAAGTAAAAAATATAAAAAAAAATCTTCTTTTTATAATTGAGAAATAAAAGTCACCATGGTAAAAAGACCACAATATAACAATTCTCAACGGAGGTGTTATCAGTTCAATTTCCGGTGAACTGTGTTGGTTCACCAAATCAGAGTCTAAAAGATTTAACACTTACCATTTGTGTCTCTACGAAATACGGCTCACCTTGAAAAGCAATTTTTAAGAGCTACCGTGAAGTAGTTGATTATTTTGGTTTAAGTTTCTTCCGTGTAACCGTTAAAATTCATTGAAAAAAAAAAATATATATATATGTTGTTTAAAGAATCGAAAAAATCAAAAATAATCTTCTTTTTCTTCTTATCCATTTAATTCTTTTACTTAATCCTCTAAATTGTTTAATTCTTATGGCGTCTCATAGTTCAAAATCTCGTTACGCAATTAAGGAATGCTCGACTTGTGGAAGTTTGTACACTAAAGAATGTTGTTCGATAGGAAGTTTTGAAGACAAGATCCTTACTCCCGTACCCTCTACTTCCTCCGTGTTGATTGCAAATGTAGAACTCCCGATGATGTCGTGTCGTGGATGTGCATTTTTACGAAAGAAATTCGATGAAGATTTGCTTGCGTATTGTGTTGAAAATGGAATTTTCAAAGACTTTCAAGATACTTCCGAATCATCCGATGACAATACCAACGTTGTTAATGCTCTTCGAGAGCCATGCGTTGTCAATCAAGACCCCGGTGTAAAGTCTTCGCAAGATCCTCCACAGATTGACCATAATTGTTGTTATAGAGAGGTTATCATTAGATGGAATTTTTTGTCAACAATGCATTTGCAAGTTTTGTGGGAAAGGTGCTCATTACGGTTATAATTGTCCACCAAAAGTTCCGATTATCTCTAATCCAGAACAATGCAATCAAACCATTAATGAGCTCCCACAGATTTTGCCAAATGAGAATTCATTCATTTATAATTCCAAACCTCATTCTTTCAATGTTTCTCCAAGTGTTCTCACCTACCCTCCACAACTCCAGTTTGAGACTTACTTGTGTGAGTTATGTGGAAATAATGCTCATTATGGTTATGATTGTTCACCACAGTTCCCGTTTGTCTATGAACAAGAGCCGTATTACAATCAAAACTTTAATGATAATTATTTTCCACAAAATTTTCAGAGTTATTCTCAACAATATCTTTGTTGTGCAAATTGCGGGGGTCCTCATGAAACTTTTCAATGTCAACCAATGAATGAAGATTATTGTGAGCAAAATTCTTGCTATTATCCTAATTCTTCCGGTAGACCACCACAACCCCGCAAGACTCCGTACGATCATTCAGGAATTCTACACGTCTTAATAAAATGGAAGAAAAACTTGAAGAAAATAATAAGAGATTTAAGAAATAAAATTAAAGATATAGTATCGAGGAAAGATGCATGAACAGCATTGTCCGCTAGAGAGATTAAGGAACTAATAAATGATTGGGTTAATAAAAAATTTCCGAGCGAGGAGATTGACGAGGAACGAGAGAGATGTGAGAGTAGAATTCGAACAACTTAAGCAAGCTTTTATTAATATGGCGGTAAGCTAAGTTCGACAAAAGGAGCAGCTTATGAAGAAGAAAGTATTCTCTACTGTCGTACATGCTTCTGTACTTGTGATAGATCGAGGATGATTATCTTCCTTTAGGAGATATTATTTGCCGATTTTCTACGTCTAAATCAATCACACCCGGACTTACGATCAGGACCCGATAAACTCTCTAAAAATGGGGATGAGCATCTCGACACCATCCCTGCAATGTCGGCACGAAGTAATAAAAGTCTAGTGTTGAGAACCTTTTCCCAATCCAAGTGAGTTCGAGGTGTATTTCGACGATACGTGTGAGTGCCTAACTGTGATAATAATTTGGTGTTAATAAATTGAATTCCAACTTGTGGAAAACTTAGATTAACCGTGATACTTTATGGTTTATTCGTCTAAGATCGACCCTATTTCTCGAGGAGTATCGCCGTGAATTTTTACTCATATTGCTCCAAATTCCACCGGAATTGTTGAAAGCCGAGTTTGATTCAAATAATGAGCACTTCGATGATTACGATAATTTGAGGACGTCGAGTACGTGCTAAAATAAGTGAATGATGTTAACAAGAAGAGAAAGAGTTTGATTTAGAAGACATTCTTCAAATCCAAGACGTTATTCTTCGTGAGAAATTATTAAACGTCCATCGTCTTATTTCTAAAATCGAATCTTTGAAAGATAACCCTACTCCGGATCATGTGCTCGAGTCTCCTTATCCATTTCCTATTCCCATCATGGATAGTGATTTGTCCGATACTTCTCTTTCTCATTTGGATAATTCTTTACCCGAATTCGAGACTTTTAGCGATCATACGGAAGAGACGAGAAGTGGCAGTACCACTACTCATGCTAATTACTCTCTTCCCGAGTATGATTCGTTTCTTTTTGAGATTGAGCCCGATCAGGAGGGGTTGATTAGCATTGATAATTCAAATGACCCTCTTTTGGAGCTTCCCGAGTTTGAATCATTTCATTTCGATCCGTCACTTCCTCGTCCTCCTCCAGAACCACCGGATGTTTGTCTTGATATGCTTTATAATGATGAATCTTTTGAACCAGGAGAAGGTGAAAATATAGTTGTTTCAAATGTTGAAGAGGACGATTCCTTCACATTTACCATCCGTACATTTCTACCATTTCTCACTTATCCCGAGGTTTCTCCTTTATCTTGCTCCACCGGGAGTGAAGATCTCATTTTTGATCCCGGCATCATCACATTTTATTTCTTAAAGCCGTTGGCAGTTTCAATTAAAGTTTCTCGTTATATTTGCTCTCCCAAGGACGAATAAATTCAGGGATCGAGTCGAGCTTGCGACTCGGTGATAAAAAACAAGCCGCTTCGTGGGAGTTCACCCCATGCTTATCCTTTCTATTTTCTTATCTAATGTGTTGTGTTGAGAGAGGCTTATACTCTTTCTGATTTCTCGTTGTTTGTTGCTTGTTTATTGTGATTTTTGTAGGATCAACCCAACAATGTCTAAAGCCTCTCGTGTCCGGTTGATTTGTCCCGTTCAACTCGAGCTTCTCATCCTTTGTGTGAAATTAGTTTGGGGAGATCCATATCCTTTCATCATTATCGGTTAACGTTTATCTTTGCATACTTCATAAACGGCTTAGATTTTCGTTGAGACCCGACTTTAAACATTGAGGACAATGTTTCGTTTTAGTTTGGAGAAGGGAATCTATCGATTGATGTTGCTTGCTTATTGTTTTGTTCTCACGTACCCGTTTTTCCACAAAAATAGCAAAAATTTTAAATTTTCAGTCTTGTTATTTAGTTAAATATAAAAAAAAAAAATGAAAGTGTTAAGACACGAATGAAGGTTTTCCGTTGGTAAGAATAGAAAGTAATTTTTGACCCGATCGTACGTGTAGAGTTCTAGCTTTCTCCCTTAACAATTAATGATGATAGTTTATGCTAGTCTCACGTATACTTTAAACATGCTAGACTTGAAATCATTAGTAAATGAAAACTTGTGCTAATCTCAAGTAGATTTTAAATATGCCGAGTTAGATTTTATATAGGCTAAGTATTTGTGAATTTCTTTTGCAAAGAATAAGAAATGATAGTGTTGTTTACGAATTAGGATGCTAAACAAAGTTTATTTGGAAAACTTAAAGGCTTATAAGAATAACTTGTGATTCTTCTTCCCAGGAGCTCTTAAAATGATTAATTATACGTGTTCTCTTTAATTTTTACAAATTAGAGTTTTACTCTTAAAAGTCTAATCAACATATTCAGAGAAAAAGCTTTATCAATATCGTTGGTAAATAAGAATTTTAGTTCAAGTTTATACTTTGGTTTTCTAAAACGAAATTTTTACTATTTGCAAAAATATGGTGTTATGAATAGTGTAATTAAAATAAAAAAAATCTATAACAATATAGTTGGTAAATAAAAAGGATGCAAGTTATAAATCCTTAAGTGTTAATAAGTAATATACAAACCTCATCGCATAAAGGTACATGGGCAGTTTGTCGGTTCGCTCCCGATGGGTTGACATCGCGAAAGAAAGGGTGGAGGATGTATATTTAGGGTTGGTATCATAATAAGTACGCGAGCTCTTGTCGGAGACGTGGCCGATGTGTCGTCGAAAGAAAAGTGATACCAATTCTAAGACTAATAATGTAAATAGAAATAATAATGTTGCAAAGTTAGAAAACAAAATAGTAAAAGTTTCATTTTCTAAAACCAAGGTATTCTTTTTGAGCTAAGGTTTGCAAAAGTCTACAAAGCTTTTTCATCAGAAGTTCATGGTTTCCAGTTTGAGTATTGCTCCGGATGGGGTGTCAAAAGCTTAGCACTTACCCGGTAACGGTGGATCGCTAGAGAAGAAATTCATACATGAGAACCAATGAACCACGATGTCATTAAGCTAAGTAGGTTTTTGTTTGCTTTGAGTTGTGATTCTACTAATGATAACACTATTAGCCCCAAAAGGCCCATGTGTAAAGCTAGGTCGGATGTCAACTAATATAAGGCATGGGAATCGGGTGTTTATAACATTGTGATCCTTAACTCTCTCAACAAAAATCTTTGCTACTTTTCAAAGGTTTAGTTTGGGGAAATTTCGAGGTATTTGGTTATAAGGCATGTGATATTGCGTGAGGACACACAATCGTTTAGTTTGGGGAATTTTGATAAGTGTAGAATACACATATCCATTTATGCTTAAAATAACCCAATTAAACCCAAAACAGACCAAAAATGGCAAAAATATGCTTGTATTTGTGTTTTGTGTGTGCAGTACGGATATATCAAAAATCAAGAAACATCAAAACGGGCAAGCTGGACACGAGAACCAGAAGAGTACAAAGCCGAAGCCAGAAAAGCCAAGCCTCAGTCAAAATCAGCCAAGAAAAATCAAAGTCAGTCAAAGATGGTCAACAAAAGTCAAACAAACCCCACAAATAACCATTTTAAAAAAAACCCTCTAAGTTTCACAAAAGTCCAAGAATAGCCCCTCTCCTCTTAACTGGCCTTAAAAACCCAAATGGGCCTCACCCGGATCTCAAAAGCCCATTTAACTTAGCCCATTTCCTTTTATAACAACCACAAGGGCCAGTTTTGCAATTATCGAAAGTTATTTATAACTAAAAAGGGAAGAGAGAACACAAGGGCTAGAAGTGCAAAATCCCCAATCTTATAACAGTTTTAACTGTCAAAATTTGGGCGCCAACCCTTTTTACTATTCACCCATCGTCCCCCTTTCACCCCACAATCAAAACAAAGGGCTTTTGTAAATTAAAGGGTGCGAATGTCTATTCAAGTAGTCTAGTACACAATGGCAAGGACAAATTAGTCTAATCAAGAGGAAATCATTGGCCACTCAAACTCTAAGGACATGTCAGAGCAAGAAAAACACAAAGTTAAGTGGGATTTGCTCTTGGATCACTCACACAACTAGCACAATGTCACATCAAGGGAATGACACGCTGGCGATCCTTAGATACACACACAATGATCAAACGGTTCAAAATCATTTGGCAATGATTGGGAAATGAATGGCAGAGATTGAAGAGCAAGGCAAGAGGGCTAGAACTTCTTTGTTTTCCACCTTATAAAAAAGGCCTCACCTCTCACACACGAGGAAAGTAAACTTAGCTTAATTTAGTTGTAGCTTAAATGTACAATTCTAGCTTAATGTGTTTTTTAATCTTGTAATTTTCCATTAATAGAATTGTAAGCAAGGTTTTTATTAATGAAATTCAAGTTTTTTTCTAAATCTCTCCAATTTCTTTTTCATAATCTCTCTTAATAAGCAAGTGTCTCAAAAGCAACACAGTCCAATTAAAAGCTCTTTCAGTCTATCGATTTGATGTTGCTTGCTTATTGTTTTGTTCTCACGTACCCGTTTTTCCCACACAAATAGCAAAAAATTAAAAAAAAAATTTTTCCTTCCAGTCTTGTTATTTAGTTATATATATAAAAAAAAAATAAGTGTTAAGACAAAAATGTAAGGTTTTTCCGTTTGTAAAGACTAAAAAATTAATTTTTGACCCTATCCCGTACGTGTAGAGTTCTACGCTTTCTCCCATAACAATTAATGATGATAGTTTGTGCTAGTCTCATGTAAGATTTTAAATATCTAGACTTGAATTCATTAGTAAATGAAAAACCTTGTGCTTAATCCTCAAGTAGATTTGTGAATATGCCGGAGTTTTAGATTTTATATTAGGCCCTAAGTAATTGTGAATTTCTTTGCAAGAATAAGAAAATGATAGTGGGTTGTTTACGAATTAGTATGCAAACAAAGTTTTATTTTTGGAAAACTTAAAGGCTTATAAGAATAACTTGTGATTCTTCTTCACAGGAGCTCTTAAAATGATTAATTTATACGTGTTCTTCTTTAATTTTTTAACAAATTATAGTTTTAAACTCTTAAAAGTCTAATCAACATATTCAGAGAAAAAAGCTTTATCATATCGTTGGTAAATAAGAATTTAAGTTCAGTTTTATACTTTGGTTTTCTAAAACGACAATTTTTAACTATTTGCAAACAATATGTGTTATGAAAGTGTAATGTAAAAAAAAAATCTATAACAATATAGGTTGGGTAAATAAAAGGAGGCAAGTTATAAAACTCCTTAATTTTAATAAGTTATATACAAACTCCATCGCATAAAGGGTACATGGGCATTTGTCGGTTCGCTCCCGATGTGACAATCGAAAGAAAGGGTGGGAGGATGTATATTTAGGGTTGTAACATAATAAGTACGAAGCGAGCTCTTGTCGGAGACGTGGCCTGATGGGTGTCGTCGACAGAAAAAGTGATACAATTCCTAGAACTAATAATGTAAATAGAAATAATAATGTTGCAATAAGTTAGAAAAAAAAAAAGTATAATTTCATAAATTTGAAAACCAAGTGTATTCTTTTTGAGACTAAAGGGTTTGCAAAGTCTACAAAGCTTTTTCATCAGAAGTTCATGCGTTTCGATTAGTATTCTCCGGATGGGGTGTCAAAAGCCTTAGCACTTACCCGATAACGGTGGGATACGCTAGAGAAGAAAGTCATACACATGGGACAAGTGAACCAACGATGTCTTAGCTAAGGAGGTTTTTGTATTGCTTTGAGTTGTTGATTCCTAACTAAGGTGATTAACATATTAGCCCCAAAAGGCCCTGTGTAAAGCTTCGTCGGATGTCAACTATCTAAAATGTGGATTTAATGGATTAAATTAATTGAACATCACACACCTACATTATTTATGATTTATGTCGGGAAGAGGAATTCACAAGTTGTAATTATAAGTAGCCGTTTATATCTTAGCCTGTATTTAACAGTGATCTTGTTTTTAAACTTAGCATGGGAAAAGTGAAAAAATCGGGATGATGAAGTTTCTCTAAGACACTCTAATTGTGGCTTTTGTTTGTTCTATGATCCTAAAAGTTACAATACGGTAAATGAAAACATTACATAATTGTCAACAACAAATAAGTTGTAATTAGGTAATTAATTATCAAGATAATCATAAAAAGAAAAAAAAATCTACTAGAAAATGGGAAATATCGGGGTGTTTATATTAACTTTGATCTCTTAAACTCCTTCAACAAAAAAACTTAGCTACATTTTCAAAGGTGTTATGTATAGGGAAAGTTTCGAGGTATTTGGTTATTAAAGGCATGTGATATTCGTGAGGACACACAACCGTTTAGTTTAGGGGAATTTTTGATAAGTGTAGAATACACATAACATTTTATACTTAAAATAACCCAATTAAACCCAAAACAGACCAAAAATGGCAAAAATATGCTTGTATTTGTGTTTTGTGTGTGCAGGTACATATATATCAAAAATCACAAGAAAACAGTCAAAAACGGGCAAAGCATGGACCACAGAACCAGAAGAGTACAAAGCCGAAGCCAAATCAGCCAAGCCTCAGTCAAAATCAGCCAAAGTCATCAAAGATGGTCAACAAAGTCAACAAGCCCCACAATATTCCCATTTTAAACAAAACCCCTAACTTCACAAAAGTCCAAGAGAAAGCCCCTCTCCTCTTAACAGGCCTTAAAAACCCAAATGGGCCTCACCCGGATCTCAAAAGCCCATTTAACTTAGCCCATTTCCCTATTAATAACAACCACAACAATGGCCAGTTTTTGCAATTATCGAAAGTTATTTATTAACTAAAAAGGGAAAGAGAACACAAGGTCTAAAGTGCAAAATCACCCAATCTTATAACAGTTTTTACTGTAAATTTGGGCGCCAACCCTTTTTACTATTCACCCATCGTCCCCCTTTCACCCCACAATCAAAACAAAGGGCTTTTGTAAATTAAAGGGTGCGAATGTCTATTCAAGTAGTCTAGTACACAATGGCAAGGACAAATTAGTCTAATCAAGAGGAAATCATTGGCCACTCAAACTCTAAGGACATGTCAGAGCAAGAAAAACATAAAGTTAAGTGGGATTTGCTCTTGGATCACTCACACAACTAGCACAATGTCACATCAAGGGAATGACACGCTGGCGATCCTTAGATACACACACAATGATCAAACGGTTCAAAATCATTTGGCAATGATTGGGAAATGAATGGCAGAGATTGAAGAGCAAGGCAAGAGGGCTAGAATCTTCTTTGTTCACCTATAAATAGGCCTCACCTCTCACACATACGAGGAATGTAGACGTAGCTTAAATTTAGTTGTAGCTTAAATGTTCAATTCCTAGCTTAAATGTTGTTTTTAATCTTGTAATTTTCCTTTAAAAGAATTGTAAGCAAGTTTTTATTAATGAAATTCAGTTTTTCTAAATCTCTCCAAGTTTCTTTTTCATAAGCTCTCTTAATAAGCTAAGTTGTCTCAATAAGCTAATAAGCTCATTTAAAGCTCTTTCAGTCTATCGATTTGATGTTGCTTGCTTATTGTTTTGTTCTCACGTACCCGTTTTTCCCACACAAATAGCAAAAAATTAAAAAAAATTTTTTTTCCTTCCAGTCTTGTTATTTAGTTATATATATAAAAAAAAAATAAGTGTTAAGACAAAAATGTAGGTTTTCCGTTGGTAAGACTAAAAAGGTAATTTTTGACACCAGATCTAAACGTGTTGAGTTCTAAGCTTTCTCCCATTATCAATTAATATGATAGTTTGTGCTAGTCTCATGTAGAATTTAAATATGCTAGACTTGAATTCATTAGTAAATGAAAACTTGTGCTAATCTCAAGTAGATTTTGAATATGCCGAGTTAGATTTTATATAGGCTAAGTATTTGTGAATTTCTTTTGCAAAGAATAAGAAATGATAGTGTTGTTTACGAATTAGGATGCTAAACAAAGTTTATTTGGAAAACTTAAAGGCTTATAAGAATAACTTGTGATTCTTCTTCCCAGGAGCTCTTAAAATGATTAATTATACGTGTTCTCTTTAATTTTTGCAAATTAGAGTTTTACTCTTAAAAGTCTAATCAACATATTCAGAGAAAAAGCTTTATCAATATCGTTGGTAAATAAGAATTTTAGTTCAAGTTTATACTTTGGTTTTCTAAAAACGAAATTTTTACTATTTGCAAAAATAATGGTGTTATGAATAGTGTAATTAAAAAAAGAATCTATAACAAATATAGTGGTAAATAAAAGGATGCAAGTATAACTCCTTAAGTGTTAAATAGTAATATTCAAAACTCCATCACAATAAAGTTACATGGCGATTTGTCGGTTCGCTCCCGATGTACATCGAAAGAAAGGGTGGAGGATTGATATTAGTGTAGGTATCATAATAAGTACTCGAGCTCTTATCGAAGGCGTGGCCGATGTGTCGTCGAAAGAAAAGTGATACCAATTCTAGACTAAAATGTATAAAGAAATAAAAAATGTGGCAAATGTTAAAAAAATAAATAGTAAAAGTTTCATTTTCTAAAACCAAGGTATTCTTTTTGAGCTAAGGTTTGCAAAAGTCTACAAAGCTTTTTCATCAGAAGTTCATGCGTTTCGGTTAGTATTCTCCGGATGGGGTGTCAAAAGCCTTAGCACTTACCCGATAACGGTGGGATCGCTAGAGAAGAAAGTCATACATGGGACAAGTGAACCAACGATGTCTTAGCTAAGGAGGTTTTTGTTTGCTTTGAGTTGTGATTCTACTAAGTGATTAACATATTAGCCCAAAAGGCCCATGTGTAAAGCTTGGTCGGATGTCAACTATCTAATATGTGGATTTAATGGTTTAAATTAATTTGAACACACACACCTAAATTTATGATTTATGTCGGGAAGAGGAATTCACAAGTTGTAATTATAAGTAGCTTTAGCATCTTAGTTCGTATTTAACAGTGATCTTGTTTTTAAACTTAGCATGGGAAAAGTGAAAAAATCGGGGATGATGAAGTTATCTTTTAGACACTTAATTGTGCTTTTTGTTCTATGATCCTAAAAGTTACCAATACGGTAATGAAAACAATACATAATGTCAACACAAATAAGTTGTAATTAGGTAATTAATTATCAAGAAAAATCATAAAAAGAAAAAAAAAATCTTAGAAAATGGGAAATCGGGTGTTTTATAACTTGTGATCTCTTAACTCTCTCAACAAAAATCTTTGCTACTTTTCAAAGGTTTAAGTTTTTGGGGAAATTACGAGGTAATTTGTTTAAAAGCATGTGATATTGGCGTGAGTACACACGAACCTTTTATTTTGGGAATTTTGATAAGTGTAGAATACACATATCCATTTATGCCTAAAATAACCCAATTAAACCCAAAACAGACCAAAAATGGCAAAAATATGCTTGTATTTGTGTTTTGTGTGTGCAGGTACGGATATATCAAAAATCACAAGAAAACAGTCAAAAACGAGCAAGCACGGACACGAGAACCAGAAGAGTACAAAGCCGAAGCCAGAAAAGCCAAGCCTCAGTCAAAATCAGCCAAAGTCAGTCAAAGATGGTCAACAAAAAGTCAACAAGCCCCACAATATTCCATTTTAACAAACCCAAGTGTGACGTGCAAAAAGTCCAAGAATAGCCCCTCTCCTCTTAACAGGCCTTAAAAACCCAAATGGGCCTCACCCGGATCTCAAAAGCCCATTTAACTTAGCCCATTTCCTTTTATAACAACCACAAGGGCCAGTTTTGCAATTATCGAAAGTTATTTATAACTAAAAAGGGAAGAGAGAACACAAGGGCTAGAAGTGCAAAATCCTCAAACTTATAACAGTTTTAACTGTCAAAATTTGGGCGCCAACCCTTTTTACTATTCACCCATCGTCCCCCTTTCACCCCACAATCAAAACAAAGGGCTTTTGTAAATTAAAGGGTGCGAATGTCTATTCAAGTAGTCTAGTACACAATGGCAAGGACAAATTAGTCTAATCAAGAGGAAATCATTGGCCACTCAAACTCTAAGGACACGTCAGAGCAAGAAAAGCACAAAGTTAAGTGGGATTTGCTCTTGGATCACTCACACAACTAGCACAATGTCACATCAAGGGAATGACACGCTGGCGATCCTTAGATACACACACAATGATCAAACGGCTCAAAATCATTTGGCAATGATTGGGAAATGAATGGCAGAGATTGAAGGATTGAAGAGCAAGGCAAGAGGGCTAGAATCTTCTTTGTTCACCTATAAATAGGCCTCACCTCTCACACACACCATGTAATAGTAGACGTAGCTTAAATTTAGTTGTAGCTTAAATTTTCAATTCCTAGCTTAAATGTTGTTTTTAATCTTGTAATTTTCCTTTAAAAGTATTGTAAGCAAGTTTTTATTAATGAAATTCAGTTTTTCTAAATCTCTCCAAGTTTCTTTTTCATAAGCTCTCTTAATAAGCTAAGTTGTCTCAATAAGCTAATAAGCTCATTTAAAGCTCTTTCAGTCTATCGATTTGATGTTGCTTGCTTATTGTTTTGTTCTCACGTACCCGTTTTTCCCACAAAAATAGCAAAAAATTTTAAAATTTTTTTTTCCTTTCAGTCTTGTTATTTAGTTATATATATAAAAAAAAATAAGTGTTAAGACAAAAATGTAGGTTTTCCGTTGGTAAGACTAAAAAGTAATTTTTGACCCGATCGTACGTGTAGAGTTCTAGCTTTCTCCCTTAACAATTAATGATGATAGTTTGTGCTAGTCTCATGTAGACTTTAAATATGCTAGACTTGAATTCATTAGTAAATGAAAACTTGTGCTAATCTCAAGTAGATTTTGAATATGCCGAGTTAGATTTTATATAGGTTAAGTATTTGTGAATTTCTTTTGGCCAAAGAATAAGAAATGATAGTGTTGTTTACGAATTAGGATGCTAAACAAAGTTTATTTGGAAAACTTAAAAGCTTATAAGAATAACTTGTGTAGAGTACTCCGAATTCAATAGGGATCCCATGAGCTCTTAAAATGATTAATTATAACGTGTTTTCCCTTTAATTTTTTACAAATTAGAGTTTTACTCCTTAAAATAAGTCAAATCAAACATATTCAGAGAAAAAGCTTATCAATATCGATGGTAAAAAAGATTTAGTTCAGTTTATACTTGGGTATTTCTAAAACGAAATATTTACTATTTGCAAAAATATGGTGTTATGAATAGTGTACTTAAAAAAAAATATATAACAATATAGTTGGTAAATAAAAAGGATGCGAGTTATAAATCCTAAGTGTTAATAAGTAATATACAAATTCCATCGCAATAAAGTATATGGGCATTTGTAGGTTCGCTCCCTGATCTGACATCGGAAAGAATGGTGGAGGATGTATATTTAGGTTGGTATCATAAAAGTACCGAGCTCTATTCGGAGACGTGGCCGATGTGTCGTCGAAAGAAAAGTGATACCAATTCCTAGACTAATAATGTAAATAGAAATAATAATGTTGCAAAGTTAGAAAAAAAATAGTAAAAGTTTCATTTTCTAAAACCAAGGTATTCTTTTTGAGCTAAGGTTTGCAAAAGTCTACAAAGCTTTTTCATCAGAAGTTCTTGCTAACGGTTAGATAATCTCCCGTATGGGGTGGTCAAAAGCCATAGCACTTACCCGATAACGGTGGGAATCGCTAAGAAGAAAGTCATACATGGTGAAATGGTGAACCAACGATGTCTTAGCTAAAGAGGTTTTTGTTTGCTTTGAGTTGTGATTCTACTAAGTGATTAACATATTAGCCCAAAAGGCCCATGTGTAAAGCTTGGTCGGATGTCAACTATCTAATATGTGGATTTAATGGTTTAAATTAATTTGAACACACACACCTAAATTTATGATTTATGTCGGGAAGAGGAATTCACAAGTTGTAATTGATAATAGCTGTTTTAGCACTTAGTTCGTATTTTAACAAGTATCTTGTTTTTAAACTTAGCGGAAAAGTGAAAAAATCGGGGATGATGAAGTTATCTTCTAGACACTTAATTGTGCTTTTTGTTCTATAGTTTAAACGACTTTTTGTGTCGTTCTTATATATCTTGTGCTATTGATCATCGAAGTAACACGCCCCCGATCCTTATTCCGATGCGCCCCATTTTGGGGGTGTTACAACACCTGCATCGATATGTCATCTACCACCTTGAAAACTTTGTGTGTACGCGTGTTGCTTCAGAAATTATTAAGTAGGATGATTTATAATCTCCTTATTTAAAAGGATTGGGACGCCTTTTCGGTTAAATAAAGAAATTGTAAATCACCGAACCATAAGTTTATTGATAAGTGTAGAATACACATATCCTTTTGTACTTAAAATAACCCAATTAAACCCAAAACAGACCAAAAATGGCAAAAATATGCTTGTATTTGTGTTTTGTGTATGCAGGTACGGATAAATCAAAAATGACAAGAAAGCAGTCAAAAACGAGCAAGCACGGACACGAGAACCAGAAGAGTACAAAGCCGAAGCCAGAAAAGCCAAGCCTCAGTCAAAATCAGCCAAAGTCAGTCAAAGATGGTCAACAAAAGTCAACAAGCCCCACAATATTCCATTTTAACCCTCTAAGTTTCACAAAAGTCCAAGAATAGCCCCTCTCCTCTTAACGGGCCTTAAAAACCCAAATGGGCCTCACCCGGATCTCAAAAGCCCATTTAAACTTAGCCCATTTCCTTTTATAACAACCACAAGGGCCAGTTTTGCAATAATCGAAAGTTATTTATAACTAAAAAGGGAAGAGAGAACACAAGGGCTAGAAGTGCAAAATCCTCAAACTATAACCGATTTTAACTGTCAAAATTTGGGCGCCAACCCTTTTTACTATTCACCCATCGTCCCCCTTTCACCCCACAATCAAAACAAAGGGCTTTTGTAAATTAAAGGGTGCGAATGTCTATTCAAGTAGTCTAGTACACAATGGCAAGGACAAATTAGTCTAATCAAGAGGAAATCATTGGCCACTCAAACTCTAAGGACACGTCAGAGCAAGAAAAGCACAAAGTTAAGTGGGATTTGCTCTTGGATCACTCACACAACTAGCACAATGTCACATCAAGGGAATGACACGCTGGCGATCCTTAGATACACACACAATGATCAAACGGCTCAAAATCATTTGGCAATGATTGGGAAATGAATGACAGAGATTGAAGGATTGAAGAGGAAGGCAAGAGGGCTAGAATCTTCTTTGTTCACCTATAAATAGGCCTCATCTCACACACACACGATGGAATGGAGACGTAGCTTTTAGGTCTAGTTTTGGGGGTATTAGTAGTAGCTTAAAATTTAGTTGTAGCTTAAATTTTCAATCCCTAGCTTAAATGTTATTTTTAATCTTGTAATTTTCCTTTAAAAGTATTGTAAGCAAGTTTTTATTAATGTAATTCAGCTTTTCTAAATCTCTCCAAAGTCCTTTTTCATAAACTCTCTTAATAAGCTAAGTTGTCTCAATAAGCTAATAAGCTCATTTAAAGCTCTTTCAGTCTATAAGCTGAAATAGGGCTTATTGAATTCAGAATTAATCTTACCTAAACCTTAAATCAGTTTAAATCTATCATGGATCTTATTGGATTAGAGCTTTTGGAAGGGGATCTTAACTTGGAAGAGATCCCAAGGACTTATACCCTAGCTTATTAATAAGCTAGGGAGCTTGTAGCTGCCATTATTGGACCTCTTGTTTAGCTAGAGGATAAAGTAAGTTTTACTTTTAAATTTCTTGTTCATTTTCAATTCTAGCTTAAATTTTCACTACATACTTGCTTATTGCTTATTTGCTTATTAAAGTTGCTTATTAGTGTTTATTTATGCCTTAACTAGCTTAATATTCATAGTTGCTTATCTGTTTTTGATTAAATTAGTTTAGATCTTAGTCTTACATATATTTGTCTTAAAAACCTCTAAAAAACCAAAAATATAGTAAAATAGTATAGATCTTAGATTCATGCTTATTTAGTTGTTAAGTCTTGTTAATTTAGTTTGTTTTAAGCTAGTTTTTATCTGGTATTAAATACTTGTTAATTAGATTTGCAAAATTAGCTTTAATTAAAACCTGCCAATACTTTAAAGGGGTGTTTGGTTTAGTGCACTTTGACCTCTAAAAGTCAATTTCACTTGTGCAATTTTCTTGAGTCAGTTGTGTTTCAGCTTAAAATCAATAGGGAATTAAGTTTTAGAAGTTAGTTTTAAAAAATCAAAAAGTTATGGCTTATTATAATGGTTCCAGCACCAGGGCACTTTTAGTTTAAAGATTAGGATTGCTTATTTTTATTCTAGGTTCTCTTTGGCTTTGGTGTGCTTAAATTTGGACTTAACTCACTCAATTGAGTGTGTTTTAGTGCAGGCTTTACTCTTTAATAGCCTGCACTATAGTGTTGCACTTGTGCAAAGTGCACCAGTACTAACCAAAAGGTTAGTACTGCTGTCACAGTTAGTACTGTCACCTTTGGCTTATTTCCTGAGTATGCATCTTTCATTTTCACTTTCAGTTGATTTCTAGTATTGCAAGCTTAGATTTCTTTTCATTTTTAGAATAAGCATCTTATAAGCTTTCTAGAACAATTTTCCTTTTTAGATTTGAGCTTAAAATGAGCTTGTTATAAGCTTGTTAGTGAAGTTAAGCCCAAACACCTAGTTTCTGTAACAACTTTTAGATAAGCTGTTTTAGGGCTTATTAGTCAGTTTTAGCTTATGTTTCCTTTGTTAAAGTAGCTTATTTTAGTGTCTTCTATAAGTCAGAATATTTAGTTTTTTAAAAAAAATCAAAATCAAAAATAAGAGCAAAAAGGGGTCACCACCACACTCGAACCCACGACCTCCCTCATACAACACCAATGACTTAACCAGTTTGCTACATTAGCTCATCCAGTATAACTCTCCCACATTTAAACTTTGTACACATTTTAATTTCCTTTTTCATCAATAAGCCGTAGCCTTATAAGCTTAATTTAGGGCTTATTTGTTAAGCCAGTTAGCTTCTCTTATTTTTCTTAAGTTCCTGCTAGTGTTTAGGATTTTTCCTGAATTTTTCATAATTTTTCACCTTTTATTTTATTTTTAATCATTTTTCGAAGGTTTAAATTTTATAAAGTACATAAAAAATAAAAAAAAGTTTCAGAAAAATTCAAAAAAAAAATAGTTTTTAGTTTTAAAAAAAATGCTTTAGGTTTACATCCAGTTAAATCATTTTCACACTTTTTAGATCTTAAATTTCATATTTAAGCTTTATTTTAAACTTTAAAAATAGGATTTTAATAATAAAAACAGTTAAAAATAGTTTTCTTTGTTTTTATGATATTTTAGACTTTTCTAAGCTTAAAAATCATTTTTCAATTTTTTAGTACTTAATTTGCTATTTTCTAGGATTTAATTAGAATAAATTAGATTTTAATTCATAATAAATTCAAAAATAATAAAAAAAATGTTTTTTCTTTTTTCCTAAAATTTTCTTTTGTCCTATCTTACGTTTAGAATTTTAGTTTACATTTTTAGGGTTAAAATTTAGTTTACTTACTTAAAAGTCACGTTTTATTTGATTTTCGTATTTGTTTAAGTGTTTAATTGTTTTTAATTGTCCATTTTAATTGTTGCTATAGATTAACAAATCATCCATTTGCTTATTCAAATCAGAACCCAAGCTTAAACGAGGTTTTAATTTCACTAGTCATTGGAAATAACGACCCGTGTGATCATATTTACCCGGTTTAATATACGTATTATATATTATATTATATATATTTTTTAGAGTGAATTTTATCAAGGGTAACTTGGTAATTTTCTTAATTACTCTTTTAAAGTTATATTTTATATATTTTTACGTGTGTTAAAACTTCACATCAAGTTTTTGGCGCCGTTGCCGGGGACTAGTGTTTAAGATTCCTTCGTTTTGTGTTTGTTGATTTGGTTTGAAGATCCTTTCGTCCTCGAAAGTTTCATTCTTGTTTTAAAATTCAAAAGTAAAAAAAAATCATAAAATATAAAAAGTAAAAAAATATTTTCCTTTTCTTTTTAGTATAAGTAAAAGATAAAAAAAATAGAAAAATCAAAAATATAAAAAAATCTTCCTTTTTAATTAAGAAATAAAAATCACCAATTGGTAAAAATACCAAAATATAATATTCTCAACGGAGGTATTATCATTTCAATTTCCGGTGAACTTGTTGGTTCCCAAATCGAACTAAAGATTTAACACTTGCCATTTGTGTCTCTACGAAGTACGGCTCACCTTGAAAAGCAATTTTAAATTTAGTTGTAGCTTAAATGTTCAATTCCTAGCTTAAATGTTGTTTTTAATCTTGTAATTTTCCTTTAAAAGAATTGTAAGCAAGTTTTTATTAATGAAATTCAGTTTTTCTAAATCTCTCCAAGTTTCTTTTTCATAAGCTCTCTTAATAAGCTAAGTTGTCTCAATAAGCTAATAAGCTCATTTAAAGCTCTTTCAGTCTATCGATTTGATGTTGCTTGCTTATTGTTTTGTTCTCACGTACCCGTTTTTCCCACAAAAATAGCAAAAAATTTTAAAATTTTTTTTTCCTTTCAGTCTTGTTATTTAGTTATATATAAAAATAAAAAAAATAAGTGTTAAGACAAAAATGTAGGTTTTCCGTTGGTAAGACTAAAAAGTAATTTTTGACCCGATCGTACGTGTAGAGTTCTAGCTTTCTCCCTTAACAATTAATGATGATAGTTTGTGCTAGTCTCATGTAGACTTTAAATATGCTAGACTTGAATTCATTAGTAAATGAAAACTTGTGCTAATCTCAAGTAGATTTTGAATATGCCGAGTTAGATTTTATATAGGCTAAGTATTTGTGAATTTCTTTTGCAAAGAATAAGAAATGATAGTGTTGTTTACGAATTAGGATGCTAAACAAAGTTTATTTGGAAAAACTTAAAGCTTATAAAATAACTTGTGATCTTCTTCCCATGTAGCCTCTTAAAATGATTAATTATACGTGTTCTCTTTAATTTTTACAAATTAGAGTTTTACTCTTAAAAGTCTAATCAACATATTCAGAGAAAAAGCTTTATCAATATCGTTGGTAAATAAGAATTTTAGTTCAAGTTTATACTTTGGTTTTCTAAAACGAAATTTTTACTATTTGCAAAAATATGGTGTTATGAATAGTGTAATTAAAAAAAAAATCTATAACAATATAGTTGGTAAATAAAAAGGATGCAAGTTATAAATCCTTAAGTGTTAATAAGTAATATACAAACTCCATCGCAATAAAGTACCGGGCATTTGTCAGTGTTTGTTCGTTTGGTTTTTGGTTGTTTTTTTGGTTGGGCGTTCGCATCCCGATGGACATCGAAAGAATGGTGGAGGATGTAAATTTAGGGTTGGTATCATTAAAGTACGCGAGCTCTTTTCGAGCCGTGGCCGAATGTGTTGTCGAAAGAAAAGTGATACCAATTCCTAGCCCAATAATGTAAATAGTTATAAAAATGTTGCAAAGTAGAAAATAAATAGTAAAAGTTTCATTTTCTAAAACCAAGGTATTCTTTTTGAGCTAAGGTTTGCAAAAGTCTACAAAGCTTTTTTCACATCAGAATTCTGCGTTCGGGTAGATGTTCTCCGGATGGGGTGTCAAAAGCTTAGCACTTACCGATTAACGTTGGGATCGCCTAGAGAAGACAAGTCCTAACCTGGACAAGTGAACCAACGATGTCTTAGCTAAGGAGGTTTTTGTTTGCTTTGAGTTGTGATTCTACTAAGTGATTAACATATTAGCCCAAAAGGCCCATGTGTAAAGCTTGGTCGGATGTCAACTATCTAATATGTGGATTTAATGGTTTAAATTAATTTGAACACACACACCTAAATTTATGATTTATGTCGGGAAGAGGAATTCACAAGTTGTAATTATAAGTAGCTTTAGCATCTTAGTTCGTATTTAACAGTGATCTTGTTTTTAAACTTAGCATGGGAAAAGTGAAAAATCGGGAATGATGAAGTTATCTTTTAGACACTTAGTTGTGCTTTTTGTTCTATGATCCTCAAAGTTACCAATAAGGTAATGAAAACAATACATAATGTCAACACAAATAAGTTGTAATTAGGTAATTAATTATCAAGAAAAATCATAAAAAGAAAAAAAAATCTTAGAAAATGGGAAATCGGGTGTTTTATAACTTGTGATCTCTTAACTCTCTCAACAAAAATCTTTGCTACTTTTCAAAGGTTTAGTTTGGGGAAATTTCGAGGTATTTGGTTATAAGGCATGTGATATTGCGTGAGGACACACAACCGTTTAGTTTGGGGAATTTTGATAAGTGTAGAATACACATATCCATTTATGCTTAAAATAACCCAATTAAACCCAAAACAGACCAAAAATGGCAAAAATATGCTTGTATTTGTGTTTTGTGTGTGCAGGTACGGATATATCAAAAATCACAAGAAAACAGTCAAAAACGGGCAAGCATGGACACGAGAACCAGAAGAGTACAAAGCCGAAGCCAGAAAAGCCAAGCCTCAGTCAAAATCAGCCAAAGTCAGTCAAAGATGGTCAACAAAAGTCAACAAGCCCCACAATATTCCATTTTAACCCTCTAACTTTCACAAAAGTCCAAGAATAGCCCCTCTCCTCTTAACAGGCCTTAAAAACCCAAATGGGCCTCACCCGGATCTCAAAAGCCCATTTAACTTAGCCCATTTCCTTTTATAACAACCACAAGGGCCAGTTTTGCAATTATCGAAAGTTATTTATAACTAAAAAGGGAAGAGAGAACACAAGGGCTAGAAGTGCAAAATCCCCAATCTTATAACAGTTTTAACTGTCAAAATTTGGGCGCCAACCCTTTTTACTATTCACCCATCGTCCCCCTTTCACCCCACAATCAAAACAAAGGGCTTTTGTAAATTAAAGGGTGCGAATGTCTATTCAAGTAGTCTAGTACACAATGGCAAGGACAAATTAGTCTAATCAAGAGGAAATCATTGGCCACATCAACACCTCTAAGAGACACGACAGCAGATAGAAAAACACAAGTTAAGTGGGATTTGCCTCTTGGATCAACTCACACCCTAGCACAATTCACATAAGGGAGAAGACAGGCTGGCGATCCTTAGATCCCACACACAATGATCAATACGGTTTCAAAATCATATGGCAATGATTGGGAAATAAAACGGAGAGATTTGAAGAGCAATGCAAGAGGGGCTAGAATCTCTTTGTTCACCTATAAAAAGGCTTCACCTTACAATACACACAGGAATGTAGACGTAGCTTAAAATTTAGTTGTAGCTTAAATTTTCAATTCCTAGCTTAAATGTTATTTTTAATCTTGTAAATTTTCCTTTAAAAGTATTGTAAGCAAGTTTTTATTAATGAAATTCAGTTTTTCTAAATCTCTCCAAGTTTCTTTTTCATAAGCTCTCTTAATAAGCTAAGTCGTCTAAATAAGCTAATAAGCTCATTTAAAGCTCTTTCAGTCTATACCTGAAATAAAGCTTATTGAATTCAGTATTAATCTTACCTAAACCTTAAATCAGTTTAAATCTATCATGGATCTTATTGATAGGCTTTTTGGAAAGGGATCTTAACTTGGAAGAGATCCCAAGGACTTATACCCTAGCTTATTAATAAGCTAGGGAGCTTGTAGCTGTCATTATTGGACCTCTTGTTTAGCTAAAGGATAAAGTAAGTTTTACTTTTAAATTTCTTGTTCACTTTCAATTCTATCAGCATAAATATTTTCACTACATACTTGCTTAATGCTTATTGCTTTATTGAGGTTTGCTTAATTAGTGTTTATTTATGCCTGTAACTTAGCTTAATATTCATAGTTGCTTATCTGTTTTTGATAAATTAGTTTAGATCTTAGTCTTTTAATATTTGCCTAAAAACCCTAAAAAACCTTAACCAAAAATATAGTAAAATAGTAGTAGATCTATAGATTAATGCTTATTAGGTTGTTTAATTCATGTTAATTAAGTTTGATTAAGCAGTTTTATTTATCTGGTATTAGATACTGTTAATTAGATATGGCAAAATTATTTTAACTAAAACCTGCCAATACTTTAGAAGGGGTGTTTGTTTGTGCACTTTTGACCTCTAAAGTCAATTTTCACTTGTGCAATTTTGCTTGAGTCAGCTAAGTTTCCCATTTAAAATTAGTTTTTTCAATCATTTTTTAAAGTTGTTTTTTAAAATTTCAAAAGATATGGCATTATTATAAGTGATCAGCACAGGGGAACTTGTTGCTTAGGATTTTATTGTGTTTTATTTTGTTCAAAGCCCTTTAGGATGGATTTTGCTATGTCATTGTGTTAACACACCTAATTGAGTAAGTTTAAGTGCCCGGTTATATACCCTTTTGGTAACCTGCACTTTTGGTTTGCATTTGTGCAAAAGGCAATAGTACTAACTTAAAGTTAGTACTGTCACCTTTAAGGTAGTTTTTTTTAGTTAAGTAAAAGTAGTATTTAGGATCTTAGATTAAAGTAGGATTAAGTTTAGTTATAGCTTATTATAGAATTAGTCTTAAATTGCATTTTCTAGCTTATCTTCTAGCTTAAATTTAGCTGTCAAAAGTCACAACACCCTAAAAACACCAAAAACAGTAGGAACTTAAGTAGAAGTCTTAATTTGTTTAAATTCTATATAAGGTCTAGATTTTTATAGCTTATTTAGATAGATATTGAAGTAGTTTGATAATCCTTAAAGTTTTTAGATTCTGTTTTAGCTTATTAAGCTTTTTAGCTTATTTGCATTTTGAACCTTTAAGTTTTTCTACTTAGTTTAGCATCCTCATCATCATTTTCAGTTACTTTAATGTTCCTTTAGCTTAGATTTCTTTGCATTTTTAGATTAAGCATCTTATTAGCTTTCTAGAATACTTTTCTTTTTTCAAATTGAGCTTAATTTGAGTTTTTTATAAGTCAAAAAGCACTAGAGAGCTTAACTCACTAGTTACTGTGAACAGCTTTTTATTAAGCTGTTTTTAGGCTTATTAGTGGTTTTCAGCTTATGTGTCTTTTATAAAAAGTGCTTAATTTTGTACCCTTTTTAAGTTCCAATTGTTAGATTTTCATAAAAAGTAAAAAAAAAATAACAAAAAGGGTTCCCACCACACTCGAACCCACGACCTCTCTCATACAAGTCCAATGCCTTAACCAGTTTGCTTCAATAGCTCATCTGTCATAGTCTCTTTCTTTAAAATACTTATAAACGATTTCACTTTCCTTTTTCTCAAAAAGCCGTAGCCTTATAAGCTTATTTGAGAGCTTATTCGTTTAGCAAACTAGATTTTCTTATTTTTCTTAAGTTCCTGCTAGTGTTTAGGACTTTTCCTGAATTTTTCAAAATTTTTCACCTTTTATTTTATTTTTAATCATTTTTCGAAGGTTTAAATTTTATAAAATACATAAAAAATAGAAAAAAGTTTCAGAAAAATATACTAAAAAATGTTTTTAGTTTTATAAAAAAATGCTTTAGGTTTACATCCAGTTAAATCATTTTCACACTTTTTAGATCTTAAATTTCATTTTTAAGCTTTTATTTTAAACTTTAAAAATAGGATTTTAATTATAAAAATAGTTAAAAATAGTTTAAAATAGTTTCCTTTTGTTTTTACAAGATATTTTAACTTTTCTAAGCTTATAAATACATTTTTTTCCAAATTATAGTACTTAAATATGCTATTTTCTAGGATTTAATTAGATTAAAATAGTTTTTAATTCATATTAAATTCAAAAATACAAAAAAAATGTTTTTCTTTTTCCTAAAATTTTCTCTTGTCCTTTCTTAGGTCTAGAATTTTAGTTTACATTTTTAGGGTTAAATTTTAGTCTATTTGCTTAATAGTCGCGTTTTATTTGATTTCCGTATTTGTTTAATTGTTCAAATTGTTTTTTAATTATAGATTTAGATTATCAAATCATCCATTTGCTTATTCAAATCAGAATCCAAGTTTAAACGAGGTTTCAATTTCACTAGTCATTGGGGATAACGACCCGGGTGATCATACTTACCCGGTTTAATATACGTATTATATATTATATTATATATATTTTTGAGAGTGAATTTTATCAAGGGTAACTTGGTAATTTTCTTAATTTCTCTTTTAAGTATTATATTTAATATATTTTAGGTATAATAAACTGCAATCAAGTAGCAGTGAAAATCTCAAGTAGAAATCACGTAGTGTTTCCCCCTTCTTATAAGCAAACTTATCGAATTCATCATAAAGCTTACACTCTCTTTCTTGTTTCATCAATGAAGTTCCTTGCGTGATAAGTTGAATTCTTTCCCAAAGTTCCTTGGCGATTTGATGATTGCTAACAAGTGCATAGACCTCTGGTGGTAATCTTTGGAGAATGATATTTATTGCCTTGATATCACAATCAGCTTGAATTGCTTCTGTAGCAGATAACTCATAATATTTCTTTGGTCTAGTCACTCCATTTTCCTCAATCGTAGGCCAGATGAGTGGACCATTTTCATCGGATTCAAGGATCATTCGTCCATGTTGTCTATTCATCATGTACAGCTCCATTTTTCTTTTCCAAGAATCGTACATATCTTTTCCAACATAGGTGGATGATTGTCAGCACCCGAAAGAATCGCTTTGTTAGCAAGAGTCGTCATTGAGAAATTTGTATGCTAAAAGATTACTTGTATGATCGAACGGTGATTGAAAGAAATTGTGTTTGAAAGTGTTGTCTTTTATGTGTTTTAAGTTGTGAAACTACACGAGATTTTACAATTCTTGACAAAATCGGGAAAACAAGTGAATGTTTCACGGGATTTCACAAGTCACAGAAATAAACCGTATAATTTTGTTTTAACAATTTAAGTTTTAAACTTTAGTTGCGAATTCGGTTGTCAAAATATATTGCGAATTAGGTTGACAATTAAAATTGAAAATCAGGTTGAACTTGCATAACTGCTAATTCGGTTAAGCTAGCAAAACTGCTAATTCGGTTAAGCTTGGAGAACTGCTAATTCAGTTAAGCTTGGAGAACTGCTAATTCAGTTAAGCTTGGAGCTGCGAATTCGGTCGAAACTAAAAACTGCTAATCCGGTTAACACTTGAAGCTGCTAATCTGGTTAAAGCTGAGAAGCTGCGAATCCGGTTAAAGCCGAGAAGCTGCTAATTCGGTTAAACTGGGAAGCTGCTAATCCGGTTGAAACTGAATACCTGCGAATTCAGTTATCTCTTTGAACTGCTAATCCGGTCAACACTAGGACGAGACACAAATTCTTTAAAACACAAAAAGACTAACTTATGATTGTTTTTTCCCAAATTTGCTTGTACAACTAGTATTACTAAGCCTATAGGTACCTTAAAAATGCAAACTTTATGGTTTTTAAGCCAAAAATTTTGAAATCAAGATTTGTACTTAATAAGACTTTTTCGAAAACCAAAGTTGTAAAAAAATAAGTTTTTCTTGATTCAAAGCTTATACACCTATATCAGAAAGATACTAGATCAAGTTTACCTTTGTAAATGATCTTTTAGTGTATATGAGAGCTTCGAAAAATAACCAAAAAATAAGAAAAAGCATACGATTTGAGAAGGAAAAATGAATTAAAGAAAACAAACACAAAAACTAAGCAAATCACTCCATGGCTCTTGATACCAATTGTAGAACAATCAAATAACATACATGGAAAGAGAAAGAGAGGTGGTTTTAGAGAGAGAGTGGTTGGATAAACATTTTAGAGAGAGAAAGAAACATAAGAGAGAAACTTGTATTATGTGTGTGAATTAATGAACGACCAACACCCTTTCCATAGCATGGAAAAGGTATTTATACCTCCTATGGCCGGTTTGGGCCTTGGCTTGCATGGGCTTTCCATGGGCCTTGGGCTAACTAGCCTAGTAAGTTTCCAAAAATAAATAAACGATCTATCTAACGATATCTATGGAAGTGACCGACACTTTTGTGTTCCTAACAAAAAGTATACTCGACCATCAATAATCTATATCTATACTCCTTATCTATATCTATACTTCTATACTAATATATAAAGGAAAAATCTATGAATCTTGAAAGTGGAAAAGTGAAAACTGAGACAATTTTTGAAAAGTATACTCTACATATATGCTGGCAATGAAGGATTGACACAAAAAGAAATTATGGAAAGTATACAACCTTTTGTAAGAATCATGACTAGATGGAAACTATAGTCTGGTAATTACATGAGTGATAAATGGAAACTATTCTCTGTCAATTACATGTCTTAAAATTGAAGTTTAAAAGGGTTTTTCCAAATAGCTATATAAACAACCCTAATGTGTTAATTCATTTCATTCGTGTTTACTTTCATTCTTATAATTCGCATAGAGGATATGGCAATGAAAAATGAAAAAATTCTAACGAGGATCTTGAGGTTGATTTTCTTTACATTCGTGTTTAGTTACATTTTGTGACGCCTTGTATTGTATTTTTTACAGCGTATAATGAACTAATGACCTAAGGTATGATTCATACTTTTTGCAACGGAAATTCATTTTTCTTTTCGTTAATTGTTGATATCTCTCAGGATGGATATGTATGTTTTTTTTCAACTATTGCTTATGTAAATTTTCTTCAAAATATATATTGATTTGATTCAGACAAGTGGCAATTTACTTCGGTTTACGTTGGTCATTGAAACTGATGAAATAAAGGTTTTCAATGTGACTGATGTAGATATCTTGAAGGAGGTATAACAAGTAGTAACACAATACTTAATTTGTTTGTTGTCATTATTTCTTTTGAATACTGACATCATCTTGGTTAATTAACGCTTGGTACTCTTGTTATATATTTTACTTCAAATTATGATTTGTGATTGATCCAGTTAATAATTTGTTTGCAGGTTAAGGATCGATTAGCACGACATAAAAACCTGTTTGCAACTATGATGTCAGCCATGAGAGAGGAGCAGGTGTGCGGTTTTAAGGTCATAAACCCAACCTGAAAACCGTTCGGGGAATAGGCATAAACTTTTTTCTGTTGTCATATAGTCCATTTGGGCTACGACCACAGATTTCATGTACACTGGTAATCAGAATCATGTTTGTTTAAATGATTAGAGATGTTTGAAGCCTAAAACTATATCAATTTGTTGCGTGTAGGCAATACCATTACAGCATGTGAATTTTTACATCATTTCTGGAAAGCTACACATGTTAGATAATGTAGCATTAAGCTAGGAGCAATGTAACTCTAGAGATGGTATAGTTGCAGTAAATTTTGGACTATAAATTGTTTTCAATTAAGGAGTAGTAGATCGCTTTTAGAGGACATTCATGGTTAGGAAGTCCTTTTTGTGCTAGGTGCATATATATACAAGTATAAAATAGATGAATCGTGCATGCTTGAATAATACTTTGTATAGGTATTCGAATTTGTGTTTTTTTAGTTTAAGGAGTAACAATCTAGGTAAAAAGTGTTCATTGCTCCATATTTAACATTCAAAATGATAAAATAAGCTCATTTTACACGGACATACTTGATACTTGTTTTGTACTTTCACCAAGAATGTGATGCAAGTAAAGAATCTTAAATTTGTGATCGCTCTATGGCTCTTATGCATTCGGTTTATAGGTTGTTGAAAGTCGACAGGTTCATTGTTTTTCCGAATTTTTTATCGCGGGTGAAGAATCTTAAATATGTAATTTTTAACAACTACTTCATATCGAATGTCATAAAGCAACATAGGCATTAGTAAATAATGAACAAATGTGTTGTGGTTAAGTAAAGGTCATTTCCATAGCTTTGGTGTGTTATCTCATGTATGATGTATCACTTCATGTCCTTTATAACTTCATGCATTAGTGACAAAAAAAATTCGTTCATTTTTACATGTGCATATTGAACCCCTTTATCAAAGGTTTAGGGTTCAAGATGTCAGTAAATTGAGGCATTTTGCAAGCCAAGCAAAGCTCTAAACACGTTCAATGACTATTTACTATCAACTAATCTGATGAGATATAGTCTCCTCCGAAAAGACGTGATATTGCAAATTATTGATTAAGGTAATTATTAGCCTGATACTAAACAACTATTGTGATGGGAACACACAAAAAGTTGACTTTGGGCATCTACGTAAGGCTACTTTAAAGTGACACAAATGAAATTTCAATTTAGACATATATGTAATATGTAAATGTAAATTAACATCTATTTGTTATGCACATGCTGTTGGTTGGAATAATGCTTCAGGTGTCAATATTCAACTGAGTCAACTAAAGAATTATTTGGTCTTGAATTTAATTTTAACATGGAAATAACAATGGTATTATTTGAGGATGTTTTTACAAGCTTTGGGTATTTTTGTCGAAAACTTTACACTCTTGCCGCTATGGGCGACACTTGGCTATTAGATACAATGCTTCAATCTTAATCGACTAATGCTGCTTAAAATAACGTTACCGGGAAACACACAAAACACTTATCACAATATCGTGTATCGTTAATTGTCTGCTGCTAAAAAATTTTGTTGCTATGCACGGGTACTCGCCTAGTTTTTAATAATTAATGAGGTTGAGTCATGTGATTTTTAGCTTTTTTTAGCAAATTCGCCTTGAGATGACTTTGAGCCAGAAAAGGTTTTTGAGTGTCTACGCATATCACATGTTTAGAATTTTATACTAGCTATTTTTATAGACGGGATCGGTCAACATATGTCACTAGTGGAATATCACACTGTTCTTAAGTATCGCCTCATGATCCCATTATTTCTGGTTGATGCGATATGCCCTGTTTGTCGCAAGGCGTGTTTGGATTCCTTTGGGAAACATGCAGTCTATTGTAAAGAGCTCCCAGGCTTCAAGTACCGACACGATATGGTTATGGACGTTTTTTGACATATGTAACTTTTTGACTGACCCGTCAGACGGAAGATCTACACTCATACAGGCTCACGTTTTGTTTTTTGGATGGGTTGGGGGAAACATGCGTGCGTGGATCTAACCGGGGTTTCTCCTCTTACGGGGTTGAGTAGTCAGGGTATTACAATGGGTCTGCTTTAAAAGCTGCCTCATGCAAAGTGACAAAACACAAGAAAGCATGCATTGAAAATCAATACGTGTTTATTCCTTTTGCATTTGATACATTTGGTTTCCTTGTACCTGAGACAATGGAGCTATTCAATAGAGTTCAACAGACTACGAATAGTAATGTTACGACGCCTGGATCTAAAAATATGATTTTTCGTTAGATTAGCTTTGCAATCCAAAAACAGTTAGAAGCGTAGCTTGTTGCTCGTTTGCCTCCTACCACTATGTAAATAATAAGTTGTTAAATATATTTTTTATTTCTATAGGAAAAAGAATCGAAAGTTCATGTTTATTTCTTGGCTTTCTATTTTTCATAATTCATGACGTTGAGTCGCGCGTTTTTTCGCTTTCTGTTTTGAGCAAATTCTATCTTTGCTTAAAATCGAAAGCTACGACAATAAATGCTAAAACAAGCGCTTTCCCAAAATGCACGAGCACGACTTGAGTGAATACATTAAAACTTTTACAAATGTCTCATGCAAGTACATATAGTGTAAGAGGTATGTAACTGATAACATCAAATATTTAATACTTTTTGAAGGCAAAATACCCCATAAAATACCTGCAAATGTCTCACTAACACTCAAAAACAAGATATTTTCTATTGTTTTGTAGTTTTTAGGTGAAATACAGGAAAGTGACAAGAAACAAGGGAAAAAGGACTTAAAGTGTAAATTCTGAAGAATGTTACGGCGTAACACCAAAAATGGTTACGCCGTAACATGAATTAAGCAAGTACGAAGATCAAGGAAGACTTTACGGCATAACACTATATTTAGTTACGTCGTAACCCTATATTTGGAAGGAAAGCTTGTCAAAGTTATGGTTACGGCGTAACACCTTATCCAGTTACGCCGTAACCATGAAGATCCACAAATATGGAATGAAGATCACGAACATATGAAAGTTATGTGAAGGTTACAGCGTAACACCATATCTGGTTACGCCGTAACAGCTACTTAATTATGGAATGCCGTGTAAGTTGGTTATGGCGTAACACCTTTATTGGTTACGCCGTAACAGGTACAATAACTATAAATAGAGGACTCATTCAAGCTATTCCGACATCACTTCCTCCACAGCCAATTGGAGAGGCAACAAAGGCTTCCAACCTTTAAAGAATTCCACCTGGAGTCCAAGGGAGATCACACTTTACTTACTTTTTGTATTTAATCGTTCAAATTACGAATCCTGTAAGAATTATGAGTTTTCAATATATGATTTCTTCTATCTCTTAATGTGTTTCCGTTACCATGAGTGGCTAAGCACTTAATGTGCTGGCCTAGTTATGAATTTACTTTTGTTATGATTGTTTCCTATTGAATTATGGTTTCATTAGATATTCCTTGACTATCGTGTAACCCTGGGTTTTGGTAGTACGGGTGGTTTGGACTTAGCTTTCCCCATTAATAGAGTCACCTTATACATGGATGGGATCCAATGGGTACTAGGGAGATCACTAACTCCTTACCTGGTGTAGGAACTGACCGGTCACTACAAATCACTCGATACTTAAAAAGCACAAGAACTCTTTCAAAGGGGGTTAATAATCTTAATAGGTTATTAGATATGTTTTGGGAATAGTTGGGATTAATCACTGCAACCTGGATAGCCTACCTCCCAGATGATTCGGGACTGATTCGGAATCGCAGGAAGTATAGAATAGATTGTATATGCACATTCAAGTCTATCGACCTTAGAATCCATTAATGAAACCATAGTTTGACATTGCACAGGAAATTGTCTTCATAACAATAGTAATGAAGTAACTAGGTTAGCACGTTTTCTCTCTTGATATCTTCTATCCTTTTAATTTCAATTTTTTTTTTCTATTTCTTTCAATTAAAATCAAAAACCATTTTCAAAAGTAACATTTAAATAAAACAATTACACCTTCGCTCTTGGGGACGACCCAGATTTCTACTACCCACGAATCGGGGTTCTTGCAGTTAGTGTGTCGTTAGGTAGATCGAGTTTTAAAAATTTAAAACTTAATAAAAAAATATTTTAAAAGAAATAACGCATCAAGTTTTTGGCGCCGTTGCCGGGGAGCTAAAAATTAGTGGTAATTTGAACTTTTACGATTATGTCTTTTCTCACTTCTATTTATTCTTTAGGAAACATCATGGATGAGGTTGACATTGAAGATCTCACCATTGAACAGTATCTTAGGCTCACACAAGAAAATCAGACACAAAAAAAGATTGAAGATATGACTATCGCCGAGTACATGGAATACGAGAAGAAGTTGAGTGAGAACCACATCAGCAATACTAAAACATATCTCCCTACCTATTTCAGCAAATGCGCACCAACCCATGACTCAATCCGGGAGTTTGCTCACTACTTTGGTCCTAACCAACCAAGCGTCGAGTCCGATTGTGATTCGGAAGATATGGAGGAAGAGTTTGAATACATGACCAACGATGAAGTAGTCATGAGTGAGCAAGAGAAAAGTAACCATGGGAATACTCAGAACATCCAGCACTTTGAAGAAAAGGATGATGTTGACAAATGGTTGAACGTTGAAATAACAAAACACCTGAGTATACAGGGAGTGGAAAATACAGAGGATGCCTTAATCAGCATTATTAAGTCCATAAAAAAAGAGATGAAAGATGGTATCATGAAAAAGCAAATTGAAGCCTCGACAGCTAACATATCTTCCATCTCCAGTAGTGAAGTAGACACTGGTTATGACAGCACTTCCCCTACCGCATCCTATCTACTACCCAAGGAACTGAGCCCATGAAGTTTTCTTCTTCCTTTTAATATTAATGACCATAATCTTTATGCTATCACCAGATTAGAGGCTAAGGATAATATCATGCCACTAGATGTCTATAAATACCTTGGTTTAGATAAATTAAGAGATGCAGGAACTGTAGAAAATACCACAGGAACTAATAAGCCCCTAGGAGCTATCGATATTTTGGTAAAATTCAGGACGTTAGAATTTTTGTGTAATTTCGTTATAAAAATGGTTGATGATGTTATAATCCTAGGAAGACCATTCCTTGAATCAATTCATGCCCAAATCGATGTATTCAACGAAGAAATCTCATTCGAAATAGGCAGTGAAAAATTTAAGTTTGACATAAATTCTCACCAGTGCATCGAAAAAATTTACATGATAGACATGGCACATGAGGAAGAAACCTTTAATCCCCTTGAAATAGGAATAGATGTATTCTCTTATGAATCCCCCGCATGCCTTGAGTTTGAACAAAGAAGTAGGTCTTATGGCACCCCTAACCCACATGATGAAATAGCAAAACCAATCAGCTTTTCACCAGATAGAAGAGGATTAGTTAAGAGATGGCATGTATGAAAACCTATACATGTAACTTATGATAACGGAAATGGTAAAGATTGTGGGATGTGGCCGACATGTGACCCTGACTCAAAATTCGGCTTCAGATATAATGAGGTCTTTGGGGTAAACAAACAGGGGGGACATAGGATGTGGATATGTTTTCGCGATCATGAGAGACGAACCGTGAAAGGGAGTTACATGGGATTTGCTGACTTTCTTCAGGTACGTTATGATACAACATGGGAACGAAGATATTACGAATGGGTAGCCCAAAACTATGAGTTTAGTAAACATCACACCCTTACATCGACAACCTTGAACGATCATTTCCCTTATGATACAAACAATCCAATTCCAAAGGAACATCTGGAACAAGAGGAAAATGAGCAGCTACCTATAAGGCCACGTCCATGCAACTATTCATTTGAGGAATGGCTAAAAATTAGGATAGGACATAACAACCTACATGAATCCGACCGTGAATTTATTTTCAATGAATGGATTCTGGATAGTTACGATGTTGAGGAGGAGTATGCTAAGGAGATTGGTGATCCATATTCCAGGAGATTTGATGAATATAACAGGGTGTTCAAAAATGAGATTGAACATTTATCAAATGAGTACATTTAAAGAATAGGAAAGAAAGGGTATGTCCTGGATGATGTATGGGAAAAATGTCAACAAAACTATAGGAATATCAATGAAGCATGGCACGATGAGGCATACGAGGAGGACGAAATGTGACGAATTAGGGACGAGAAGACCGACTACAATCCCCCTTATGTCGACATTGAAACTTTTGAGGTAAAAAAATATTCTTTTAAAGGAGGGCGTAGTTTTATATGCATTACTGATCATGAAAAAGAAGCCCTACCATTAGGACATGTGAATGGAGTACGCTTTAAGATATGATTAGGAAAGAGCTAGAGGGCAATAAGTATGTTCACGAAGTAACGTAGAAGGAGCATGAGTCTAACTTAAAGACTTGGTAATAAACAAAAGTGCTTGTCGGGAGACAACCCTTCTTTTATTTAATGAAATTTCTTTTTGTATTAATTGGTTTGCATGTTTATTACTTTGTTTTGTAGAATCCAGAACCTAAGAGGCAATTCTCGAGATCTGCTCGACCCATAATCATTGATAACCTTGCTAAAATTGTAGCAGTTACGGCGCAACCACTACAGTTACGCCGTAACCATTACAGTTACGACGTAACCTATTTCAAGGTTACACCGTAACACCTTAAAAACTTACAATTTTTACCATTTGATTACGACGTAACCACTATGGTTACGCCGTAACCTCCTTCTGAAATCCTAAAAATTTAAGTTTTAAACATGTCTAAACCTTGTATACGTAAATGGACTTTGTGGGTATGTTCTCTGAAAGCCCTCACGAGACTAAACTAGTCCATTTGGGCCACCAAGTGGTTTAAAAGGCTTGTTGCATATTCTAAATGCAACCGTGATTCCTACAAAAGTGATTTAGGTTTGTATTACCTGTACAATTCATAATTCTTGTAGAGCGGCTTTATGCTTTGGTTTGTTTCTGTGATCACAGGGGATAAAGAGCTTGTGGGAAGACAAAGATAATCTAATAGATTTCCGCCTAACTTCAATTCTTGAAGCAATGCTCAGGGAGTTTCTTGTCCTAATTCTACTCTTTTCTTATTATTTTCATTTCCTTAATGTACAACAGGGACATTGTACAAATCAAGTGGGGGGATGAGAGTAGAATTAATACTTGACATATCTTTTGCCTTCAATTTTCTAGTTTTCTTTGAAAATTATGCTAATTTTAAAATTTTTGACAAATTTTTCTTAAATAACTAGAATTAATCTGTGCCGAATGCACATTACCCTTTATTGCTATTTGGTGACATTTAAGCCTAATATTCCATTTCCATCATATTACTCAAAAATCCACCAAAATATTGAGTGTGCCGGTAGTATTGTAGACTTTAGAACTTGGCATGTACAACAGGAATAGATAGTTCAAGAAGGCAACACTTAGGAAATCACCCAAATAGCCTATATGTGTGCGTTTATCGACTTGTTAAAACTGATTTGTCGACCTCCCATGATAAACCCTTCTGTTACACTCGTTATTAGTGCAAGATACCCCTAGATCACCCATGTTGAGCCAATCTATGTTTTCAACCTACTCTATATGTTTCGTTACACCATTTGACCTTAACCTACCTTGTAGTCTTTATTTTCTTTGTGTTAAGGGGAATGGGAACGAGAATTATATGCTTTCATGGAAGACCAATCAGTTATAATCTATCAAGACCCCCTTGTACCACCAGTTTCGACATTGTTTATCTCAAGTGGGAGGATGTACGTGTAATATCAAATGTTGCAGGGGTAATAATTAAATATATAAACCCCTGAAGCATTTACATATTTACCATGAAGAAAAGAGGGTGCAATAAAAAGGCCACCCGTGTGCTAAAAATGTAAAAATAGTGCAAAATAAAAAATAAAAAATGGAGCTAGTAGCCCATAATTGCACCAAAACATCTCTGTAAAATGGAGCTAGTAGCCCATTATTACACCAAGTGATACCAATACTTATGAAGAATGGAGCTTCAGACTTTGACTCTTGGACCCATGGTCCATGGAAGTAAGTAGCTAGTTATGACAACCTTAGAATTACTTTAGACTATTTGTTTTTATGTTTTTACATTATCAAACACATTAAATGTGTATCTCATGTCTATCCTTAACTCTTAATTACCCTTTTAAACCATAAAACCCTTGTAGCCTTTGGAATTATTTACAGAATTTGTGTACTTTCCAATTTTATGATAGATACATGGCTATACTGTGCAACTTGAGCGATCACCAAAAATGAAACACTTTAGACTGTGGGCGGAGCTGATGGACTTTTATCCTCCATTTTCGTAAGGTAATTCGCTTTGATGTTTTCTAGCTTAAGAGTTTTATAAATTCATTTCTTGACGTTATTATCGAGGGAAATCTTTTTATGAAATGTTTTAAAGGTTCTACTTGAGGGGCAAGCAGAAGTCAAGTGGGGGTATACTTGACATCAAATATTTAAGACTTTTTGGTGGGAAATAATAAATCTATTGAAATCACCTGAAATATCTCACTAACCACAAAAAAAAAACAACCCAACTCGTAAACGAGATATTTTTATAGGTTTTGTAGTTTTCGGTGAAATGGCCAGGACAAGTGACAAGAAAAATAGGGAAAAAGAAAAAAGACTTAAAGTGTAATTCTAAAGAATGTTAGAACGTAACAGCAAATACTGGTTTCGCCGTAACAAAAATTAAGCAAGTTACGAGATCAAGGAAGATTTACGGCGTAACACTATATCTAGTTACTGCCGTAAACCCTATATTTGAAGGAAATCTCGTCAAAGTTTTGGTTATGGCGTAACACCTTATCCAGTTACGCCGTTTAAACCATGAAGATCCACAAATATGGAATGAAGATCAGTATATATGGGAAGTTATTGATTGGTTACAGGCGTAACACCATATTGGTTTCTCGTAACAACTGCTTGATTAATGGAATCCGTGTAAGTTGGTTTACGGCTCGTAACACCTTTATTGGTTACGGCCCGTAAACAGGTACGATAACTATAAATAGAGGCCTAATTCACGCTATGCCGACTCACTTCCTTCCACATGCAATTGGAGAGGCGACAAAGGCATTACAACCTTCAAATAATTCCACCTAGAGTCCCAAAGGAGATCACACTTTACTTACTTTTTGTATTCTAATCGTTTCAAATTACGTTCCTGTAAGAATTATGAGTTTTCATATATCTGATTTCTTCTTTCTCTTATTGTGTTTTGTTACCATGAGCGGCTAAGCACTTAAAGTGCTGGCCTGTTATGGAATTTACTTTGTTTTGATTATTTTCTATTGAATATGGTTTCATAGATATCCTTGACTATGTTGTAACCTAGGTTTTTGGTTGTTCGGGTGGTTTGGACTTAGCTAGCCCATTAATAGATTACCTTGTCATGATGAGATCCAATGGGTAGTAGGGAGGATCACTAACTCTTTACCTAGTGTAAAAACTGACCGGTCACCGCACAAATTACTTGATACTTAAAAAGCACAAGAACTCTTTCAGAGGGGGTTAATAATCTTAATAGGTTATTAGATATGTTTTGGGAATAGTTAGGATTAATCACTGCAACCTGGATATCCTACATCCCAGATGATTTGGGACTGATTCAGAATCGCAGAAAGTATAAGATAGACTGTATATGCACATTCAAGTCTATCGACTTTAGAAGCCAGTAATGAAACCATAGTTTGACATTGCACAGAAAATTGTCTTCATAACAATAGTAATGAAGTAACTAGGTTAGCACGTTTTCTCTCTTGATATCTCCATCCTTTTAATTTCAGTTATTTATTTTATTATATTATTATTTATTTATTTCAAATCAATTCTAAAAACCATTTTCAAAACGTGACATTTCAAATTAAAACTAATTACACTTTAGCTCTTGGGACGACCTCGGATTTACCAATCTATACTACCCACGATTGGGTTCTTTGTCCGTTAGTGCGTCGTTAGGTAGATCGAGTTTTATAAATTTAAAACTTGATTAAATATATTTTAAAAGAAAATACGCATCAGTAAGCTACTATCGCGTTAAATTTTTGAGCGACCGACGACCTTTGTACTCAGATCGACTTGTTTCCTGACATTTAGTGAAAAAAGTTAATCTTAGGAAAGTTGGGCGACTGACGGGTGACATTTATTTTTTAGGCGACCAGTAGTTGAAAAGTACAACTTTTATATTATTCTTTTACTAGATACCCGTGTAATCATTTTAGATATATGTGCAAGTCTCTTTGTTTTTTGTGCCTTCATAAAAATTCAAATTTAAAAAAAATACGCACACAAAACTAAACACAAATTAAAAAACACCAAAACATTGGGGCAAATATACCTCAAACAAAACCACTATGATCAAAACATACACTACCAAACCAACAACTATGACCGATCAAAATATACACTACCAAACCAGCAACTACCACCGATCAAATAATACACACAAATTAAAAAAACACACACAAATCAAACATCCATCTTCACCACGATAAATAACTCCTAACCCTAACCATAAACAAACCCCACCCACTGTTATTCTCTTCCATCCAATTTTAACATAAACGTAACTGTTCATAACTCTTCATCTTCGTGTTTAGGGTTATGGTTTGTATCTGATCTTTAAAATGCATTCGTGTTTAGGGTTATGGTTTGTTTTTGGGAAATCTATAACAACTTTAATAGATCATCTTTCTAATTGATCTTTTTTGTGCGGATTTTTGTGAAATCTAATTTTTGCTGATTTCGTGTTTTGGGTTAGAGTTTGTTTAGGCTTAGTGTTTACTTTGTTTAGTTAGGGGTTTATTTAGGGTTAGTTTTTTCTTTGTTTAGGGTTTGTTTAGTTTAGGGGTAGTGTTGGTTATATAAATGAATTACAATACTGTTGTCGTTGGTATTGCCTAAGTCTAGTCTAAACTGAGATGGTTTATGTTGTTGACAATAAACCTATGAAGGTGTTTATGTCATTATGTGAAATATAAATTTACTTTTTGGCTAGTATTGGGTACCAGTGGCTGTAGAATTGAATTATAATCCTATTGTGGTTGGTTTTGTGTAGTGGTTCTTATAGATTTTCTTATTATACGTGGTATTGGGTAGTGGTTGTTAAGTCTACTTATGTGTTAAATCTATACTCATATTGCTTATTATGTGCTTATGTCTTTTTGTCAAATCTGAGATGGATTATGAACCATGTTTTAGTCTATGGTCTGTTGTTGGTTGACGAAGTGGATTATACCTGAGATAATCTTAGTTCAAGGAGATAACGACCTTTATATGTAAGAGGTTGTGATGATAAATATCTTATTTAATCATGTAAATTATAAGACTTTCTGTATCTTGGCGGGGCAATTTTATTGCAGACATGACGATTATATCCCGAGTTTTTTGTATTAATTTTTTTACAAATCTAAGCCACTTAAACGTCGACAAGTGTCCTATGCAATTACATGTAGTGTAAGTGTTGTTTGAGCTACTATGCAACCATGGTGGTTATATCCGTTATTGATACATATATGAAATTGATTGTTTATGTCTTTAAGTCTAAATTATACGTGCTTATGTGTAAGATGTATGCATAAATGTATACATATTTATGATACAATATGTGATTTCTTATGCTTATGCGTAAGATGTTTAGAGATAATCGTCGTGCATAACTTATACGTGAATATGTCTGCATGAGTTTATGTGTTTATGTCAAAGCCTTTTTTGATTCAGTTTAGTTTACTAAAACTATTTGTCGTTGTGGTTGGACGGATTTTTTTGTATCACAACCTAGACATTCTTGTTCATAGAGGACCGAGACATAGTTGGTTTATACACGACCAAGCTATGTCTCTAGAATCTGGTATTGAGATAATCTTAACTGTGGGCCTAGATATTCTCGTTCATAGAGGGCGGACACATGGTTGGTTTATTGATGTAGACTAATAAACGAGATAACACATATCGATCATGTTGATTCACACGAATACAAGGATTGATTCTTCCAACAATCGTTGATTCAAACGTATACCGATTATTATAATGATTCTTAGCAAAACTGTCAAAAATAGATTTTTTTGTATTTTTTTAGCTAAATAAATGGGATTACAATACGGTTATTAAATAGGCACACAAAACTGAAATGAGCCTCAAAAGACAAACGGTCTGAAAACTAGCCTAAAAACAAAAATCTAAAAAACTATGAAAATGCAAATAAATCATAGAATATAGTATTCGGGGCTCGAAAGTTCCGGACACCAAGTTCTGCCACTTTTAGTTAGGTCCTTCTTCTTGCACGATCATGTGCCTTCAAGAAAAATATGGCCCGTTCCTCTATGCTTGGGTCCACATCATTTATACATTACCACAATATGTCTTTAGACTCTAGTACTTAAGATAATCTTAGTTAACCGTGGACTAAGACGTTCTCATTCATAGAGGACCGAGACATGGCTCGTTTATACATGACCAAAGCTATGTCTCTAGGCTCTGGTAAATCTTAGTTCACAAAGATACGATATACTATGTTAATTCAAATATTCGCGTAAAAACGATAATTCTATTTTACGATCTTTAAGGTTTGATGATAACAAAAATAATAACATACTACGTAAAAGTTTACGTAAACAAGTTAATAGTCGTAAGTTTTCATCTCGACACTAATCACTTAAGGTATGAATGATGGTATTATAAAACTTGGATAATGATTAAAGAACCTATTATGTCACGCATATTAATGATTTGCATAAACATTTGTAAGTTTATTTACACCTCATCTAAACAAATGCTTTCCAAGTAATCCTTTACTTAAAAATTAATTAAATGCGTTATAGAATAGGACAAAATTAATCACAAGTGATTAACCATTTTAGGAAACAAATCTAACCAAGTCTTATCAAATCTAACCATATCTAGCAAATCTTTCCTTGTTAAACTTGATTTTCCTTCTAGAATCTCAATCTAATCAGATTTCATAGTACAATTAGAAGATTTAGTGAATGATTTGGAAAGATTTTTGGTTAACCACAAAAGACAAAAGTTTTTCGTTTGACAGGCGGCAAATCCAGAAAATATAAAGATGGATCCTATCTGGTGGGATCCCTAGATCCGTCAGGCTATGAAAGCATACCATAGTTTGTGTCTATAAATAGAGGGAATTTGTTTACACTTGAACTCACTCATTTAAATCTTCTCTCAAGTAAATACACACATACTCTTTCATACATTCATGCATACATTCTTTGATCATTATGTGGAAACTAGAGAGGGGTGAATAGTTTCACCGTTAATTTACGTTTTAAAAGTTTGTTTATAAAAATCCTAGATTCGTGTTTATGTGAGATCAATCAACCATATATGTATGAACAATATAAAAATATCAACAATACAAACACAATATAAACAATAGCTACAAAATATAAAAAACAAGATAATAGTAAAGAGATAGAACAATCAAACCACAACACCGAGAATTACAGTGGTTATGCTACGAAGCTCTTCTTCGTCCTACTCCACTCCCCGAGTATTCGACTCGAAATTACGGCAAAAAATTGATAATCTTCTTCGTATGGAACGTCAACCATATAGATGGCAATTGCTATTGTGCTCACCATCGCCACGATTGTAGTAATATGCAACATTTTGTGAGGTTTGAATAAGAGAAATTAAAGTGAAAGATTTAGTGTATTATGGAAAAATGGAAGACAAAAATCGGATTGCCACAAGAACACGGTGGTGCTCATAACGCGTTTCATATCTTGAATTTGAAGAAGTGTTTGTCTGATTAATCACTCGTCATACCCCTGGAAGAGATCCAAGCTGACGATAAGCTTAACTTTGTTAAAGAACCGGTAGAAATCATGGACCGCGAGGTCAAACAACTCAAGCAAAGCCGTATACCGATCATCAAAGTTTGATGGAATTCCCGAAGAGATCCTGAATTCACCTAGGAACGAGAAGACCAATTTCGAAGCAAATACCCTGACCTATTCCCAGACACCTCGTCATCGGATACCATCAACCGAATTTCGAGATAAAATTTATTTAACGAGGGAAGACTGTGACAACCGTCAAATTTTGAGTTAAATAATTATTTATAAACTTGAAAGGTTTTACATTGAACACGTGAAAACTTAAATTAACGCATAACCGCAAAGTTATCCCGACTCTAGACTAATTTTAGTCTACATTATTTAAACATATTATAAATCTCATGAGCATTATTTTTACAATTCATATACTTTTGGTTTTACCATTTTTTACGTAAGTCGTTTAAACTTGCACTAAATTACGCATACGCATGCACAACTTACCAAATACCCTTGACACCTTTGAACTAACACTTTAAACACTTATATACCTTCAAATTGAATATTTTCCCTACCCCTTATATACATAAAATCAGCCCCCTATGATACTTTTATACAAAATACCATAAAATTTATAAATTTACCAACTAGCTCACCAAAAGTCTTCATTTTCTTACATTACCAACTCAACCCACTCCCCCTTTTTCTTCCTCTCTTGAACACGCCAACCCCCTCCCCCCGGTCTTATCTTGTCATTCTTGTCTCCTAGGCATTTCTTTAGGCTTGCACTTCCATTTCTTATATAGATAACGTATCATTTCACTTCACATTTACCACATTCAAACACACATTTTTCTCTCTTCTCTCTACCATAAAACGCAGCAGCAACATCAACACAGGATCAATATTTTTCAATCTTAGTTAGTATTTTACAATAAGGTTTGAGGATTTGATTTGAAAGCTAGGGCTTGTATGCATAAATATGGTTTATTACTAGTTCTTGGGTTCATTTGCACTTTTGATCATCCATATCATTCACCAATACTTTGTAAGCATTAATAACTCATTTACATTCTTTATTCATCTTGTTCATGTTTATGCATTTTCTTTAAAAATTAGCATCACCCAAATGTTGTGTTATGCTTTTCATAAACTAAACTAGTGGTTACATATGTTAACTAGTGTTATTAGTGAAGTTGTATCTTGTTGGTGAAGAGATTAGGTTAGTTATGAGATGGATTTGTTGTTTGAATTAGTAGTGAACAGAGATAGGTTAGATTAGGCATTTGGGGAAGTCGTGGATTGTTGTTTTGACCCATTTCGGAAGGATATAAATATTGTCCCAAACAACCCGTATGTTTAGGGTGTCTTAAAAATGTTTTGACAAGTTAAAACTCTAACATTATGTTATTATATGTTCTCCCGATAATTTTGATATAAAGAACGCGAAAATCCGACTTATAACGAATAAGTTATAGCCATTTCAAGTTTGATGAAACATAAATATTTTGACAGCTTTTGAAATATTATCGGACATTCTGTCTAGTCTTCGAATCGAGGTTTTGACCCCTTTCAGGTCTGAATCGGCTAAAGTGTATAAAAGAAACCTTGTCCGGAATGATTTTTCGCTAAAATAAGGAACCTTTCTTTTGTCATTAAAGTCAATAACGAAGGAGCTATACTCCGTAAAAGTTGGACTATATTTTGGAAAATGCAGTAAATTTCCTGCACATATTTTGGGTAAATATAGTTGTTGTTAGAAACTTTAATTAGTGTTTTTGGGCGTTTATAAATTGATGTTTTCGGGCATTTTCGAGTCCGTTTGAGTTATAAAAACCTTAACAAATATAGTAGTAACACTTATATAATATTTATACGCGTCGAAAACTTTATAATATTATTTTGTAAACTAATTAGGCTATAATTAAATTGACTATGAAAATATTAAAAATGATAAATTGAGCGAGCTAGACTATAATTAAATTTGGCTATTAGAAAATATTACAAACATATATACTAATATATGTTAAGTTGCGAACTTGACGTAAAAACTATTTTGACTTATAAAACTAAAACGCAAACTATTAGGTGGTGATATAACGTTATAAAATATATTGCATCATTTTATTTCGCTTGCATTATTCTAAATCGACCCATAATTAAATAGGTTGCATTTCAGACTTGTTGTGACGATTTCATTTGTTGATTTTCCCAAAATTAATACTTTTACTAAGGTGAGTTTATAGCCCCCGCTTTAACTTGATTATTATTATTTTACAAATCTCAGGGTGAGATACATTGCTTGATTTACATTTGGACGCGAGTACTCTTTTAAATGATTACGGATTGGCCTAAGTAGCGATAACCCACTATGCTCATTATCATGAACCGTTAATTACTTAGTGTAAGCGCGAGTGTTATAAATAGATCTATTTGGGATTGACATCCTCGTTCGGATAAGTAGCGCTTACTAGTTTTAGAGGACCGAACTAACGAACGTATATCATGTCGGATTTTAGATGTTGCGGGTTCAACGTCTACACGGGCACATTCTTTGCATAAATATACACACATACATTGTTGTAGCCTCGGTGTCATGATCTTAGTGCAATCGTAATTACTTTTTGTGATATTGTATGTGTTACAATAATCTTACACTTTGAAACCTTGTGGTCCACAGCACTTTGATTGAATGTCACTAATTGTTAAATACTTTTTATGATACTGTGAGTGAAGCAATACTCACTAAACACTTTTGGTTCTCGTAAATACTTTTACTTAAACCTATGAACTCACCAACTTTATGTTGACATTTTAAGCATGTATTTTCTCAGGTGCTTAGCTGATATGAAGTGTTTAATGTGCATTAGGTCTTCATTCATACAAGACTACATTTTCATGGACTTCTCATGCACTACATTCCTTGTTGTATTTTTAAACTATGAATTTTATTTGATGCAAACTTATGGAACCAGTGTTATAACTTATTTATTTAAATGAAACAATGAGGTAATCTTCTAAAATGACTCATTTAGAGGTTGTTCTCTTATATGTTGTGCTATTGTATTATGAAGTAACGCCCCCGGTTACTATTTCGCTGCCATATATTTTTGGGGGTGTTACAGATTAGTATCAAAGCCATGGTTATAGAGAACTAGGTTCTATTGTTAGGCCTAGACTATAACTGTTGCATCATAAGCCTTCCGCGTGCATAACCACTGAACTGTCATACATACTCATTCATTGTAACGATTTCTAAACCAATACTAAAACCTTTTATAGACATTGTAAGTGACACAATGGTCTCTAAAACTCTTGCTAGACATTGTGAGTTACACAATGGTCTCACTTATTTCTAAGACATTGTGAGTGATACAATGGTTTCTAAAACTTTTTCATGATGTTACATAAACCACTTTAGATGATATCAAAACTCGTCACAGTCTGTCGACCCCACTAATTATTTTACTATCCGACTCCAAGTTTGAACACTCGTCTCATACTTTTGAAACACATACGTTGTCTCGTGACCCTCGTATAGAAACGTGTCGGCTAATTGAAACATGACATTAACCTTTCACCTCGTAACATACTGCTTTGGGACCCCAACTTTTGGGGCGCAACTTTATAATGTCGCATTCTTCCTTACTTCTTACGATTGGAAGAAACATGTCGCCAAGAAGACAATCTCTAAGTTCGGCGGATATCAAAGAATCATAGCCCAAAGGACGAGAACGAAGCACGCATAATGACACACCCATCTGCCCCCACTCCATAGAAAGTCTCGGCCATCCTGGTTATCGATGTCTTTTTATTCAAAAACATTATTTAAAAAAAACTCTTGACGAATTGTTCACTGTGTGATACAAATGATTTCTTACAATCATTCTCTGATCATTATTATCCTTTTTCGGATGATCCTGTATGATCATTCTTTTGGATGTTATCATATTTGTACGGATATATCTACTCTCCCTTCAAGCATTAATGGTTCGTACAATTATTCTACCCATCTTGTTTAGCATTCTTACTCGATATGTACTTCATTGATTGTTGATCCCACTTCAATAGATTGAATTCCTTATGCTTGTTTAAGGTTTAGTTATATTAGATAAATCTAACACAGCTATAGTAAAAGCTTTGTTTGAATGTATTAAGGATTATGCGGAATCTAATCTTTAATATTAAGAAGAATTATCAATGAAACAGTAATTCAATGAACATACAATTCAACATATAAGCTCCAATATTATTAATGATAACAATACGAATACTCTCAAAGTAATAGGGTTACAAAGACCTTAAAGCTAAGAAAAAGATTGATTTTTGGTTTTTGGTACATCAATCTCTATGCCCTAGGA